>JAOVYX010003664.1:0-39038 GCA_035668315.1 Drosera spatulata
ATTTCAACTATTGCGATATCCAAAAATATGTACAATTTGTTACATTTTAGGTGATAAATCATCATCGAAAACGAATTTAGCGGCGGAATCCGTCGCTAAAAAGAAAAAAAAAATTATAACAATGAATTTAGCGACGGAATCCGTCGTTAAATGTAATTCTTTAAAGCCATTAGCGACGGATTGATGATGTTAAAATGCACTTGTAAACGCGTGGATTTGTCTAATGATATTGGTATGAAATTTCATGGCGAGGTTGAGCAGGGAGAATCCTCCAGACAATTTTGGTGAATTCCATATGAGGAAATGGTTGTTGATGCTTTTAAACCTGCTTACTTTGATATTATGGGCACAATACCAGATGATTTTGATGATGATCCACCCCCTGCTACAAAGGAGTTTTCTGATATGTTGAATGCCGCTAGAAAACCGTTATATCCGGGTCGTAAGTCTCTCGATTGTCGACTGCATATAGGTCATTGAACATCAATTGTGAGTACAACATCCCTCATAGAGCGATGGATGGCATAGCAGCTTTGTTGAAAGATATTTTTCTCGAGGATAACATGATGACAGATACGTTATACTCAACTACAGATTGATTAAGGGTATCAGACTTCCTGTACGAAAGATAGATGCTTGTCCGAATGGATGCAGAGCAAGAGAGGGAGTTGATAGAGGATTTTCTGACGACTCAAGAGCCCGACATGCAGCTGACGTAGTACAAGAAGGGCCATATCAAGTCTCAGGCGTATTTGGAAGCGGCTGGGTACAAGAAGGGATGACTGTACGACATTAGATCAGCCAGCACCCTCTACTACTCGAAGGATGCCCTTTCCTCGAGTTGTAAATCATCTTACTCTTTTGCCTCGGATACTGGGGTGACGACATTGAAGGCTCAGATTGTGAAGGCGATGAAGATGATCGAGGACTTGACACAACAGGTTCAATGCAGTAGAAATACATTCGATCGTCCTCCCGATGATCCTTGATATCCACCATCACCTCCGGCTTCGAGGGAGTAGATCCGTGGTTTTTAGCTATGTTTAGGTTTGTTGATGAAACTACTATCCAAGTGTTTGGATGAAAAATTATTTCGTAAAAACTTGTTTATGTTTGAAGTTTGGATATTTGACATGGGATGCGAGAGACAAGATTATATATTTGGGGATGATGTATTTGTATGTGTTTGGGATGATATGATATGGATTTTGCATGTCTTTGTTGCAGGACTTCTTGACAACATATTGGTTTGAAATTGTATTACAGGAAACACGATAAACCAGGTTTTGCTGTAATCATCAGGAATATGACTTTTGCGACCGAATCAGTTGCAAATCAGCAACTACGTAGTCACTAAATTGCTCATTCCAGAAATAAGCACCAGCAACTGAGTAGTAGTTGATTTGCGACTAATTCAGTCGTTGAATTGCGATCGTATGGTCACAAAACTCCTTCAGCCAGATCTTAAAGTCAGCAACTACTTCAGTCGTAGTTCAGCGACTACTCGATCGCAAAATGCTTTAACGACACTATTTTTTCAGTTGCAATGTTGGTGGTGAACTTTTATGTAGTCGTAAATTGACGACGAACTCGGTTACGAATCAAATTAGCAACCAGACTTTTTAGGACTACCAGTTTAGTTGCAAATTAGTCGCAACAAGACGTTTGCGATCAATTTGCGACTAAAAATGGTGGTCGCTAATGACGTGTTTTTTGTAGTGACATCAAACATATTCGGTAAAATCATATCGATACGTGGAACATCCAACACTACATGAAGCCAACAAAATATTGACGACACTAACAAACAATCAATTTGTGAATAATTCGATATTCAAAGGATTGGATAATTCTCATATACGAGTGACGCACTAGTTTGAGTTTATGATAGAGTTGTGTTAAGGTTCAAGCCCCATAGGGAGCCAATCAACAAAAATCTAGTCATAGGATGGAAAGTCTCTTGATTATAACTCATTCAATGGTTTCTCATGTTGTCGGTATTTTGATGTCTATCGCTTGAGAATCGGACACCCACGGACGGATCCATTCTGAATTCTTCTGAATACCAGATAGGGTTCATCCCTTTCTAACCTTATCAAGCCACAAATAGTCCTTTTTAAATTCGGTTTGAGATTTTTCATGCATGGTGGCTCATTCTTGACGTCGTCACTCATGCTTTTTCACGACACGAAATAAAGTTTTTTCCTCCCATGCTTTATCAACGACAAATTCTTAACCTGATTTTAATATAATAATAATATTTTATAAATTTCTATCATTTTTAAAGTACTTACTTGTACACTTTTTTAAATAAATATTTTATAAATTTTGTTGTTAAGTTTTGCATCTGATAATTTATTAAATATAATATATATAATTATTTTTTTGTATTAAATATGTATATTAATTAAGATTATTGAAGGAAAGTATTACATTTTTTTATTGATTCATAGTTTATGGAAAAAATAATATTGTATTAATTCTTATGAAAAATGTTTTACCCAACTTTGATTTTAAGTGTTTCCTATTCATAAAAAATAAAGTGTAAATTATAAAGAACACCACGAACTACTTATATTTATATTTGTAATTTATATTTTTTCTCACATATTTGATACATATTGGATTTGAGAAAGATGGGAGAGTCAATTTATATTAAATACATTTAACTTATATTTTAGTCATTAAATGAAAGACCAATCAAATTTAGTGTAAAAAAATACTAAAGTTTGGTATATAAAAAATGAATATATTTTATATATTTAAATAGATTATGTCGATCAGATAAACTGCTGTAAAACATGACTAATGTTTTGAATTGAAAATTTTAGTGTTACTTTGCCTTTGGCTCTCAGCCTATTCTATTTTCTAATTATATTTTTTCTCAATCTATTCCATTTTTCAATAGTTGTTGTGTTTAGCTATTATTTATTTTGTTGAAAATAGGTCATACAAGGGTTGATTGTAAGGATTATTTTTTATGTTAGAGTCAATATTGTTAGATTGTGAAAAGTTATGACCAAATAAGTAGTCATTATAGATTTGCTATGTATTAAATACGTGACCAACCAAATTTGATACTAAAATGACTAAATTTTTTTATATATATAAATAGATGTATAGACGATTCCATTTGATGGGATAAAGACTTAATTTGTTGTTGTTTTGTATATAAATAGATGTGCTTGTTGCCCCTACAATTATATCTGACCTCTCAACTTCAGCAGCAAATGTTACAGCCCAATTTTAAGAGAAGATTATTTTTTTTCTCTTTTGGACAAGAGCCTAAGAGGAGAGTAATTTCAAAAGATTATTCTAACTTCATAACCTCTTCAATTATAAATTACTCGTTTAACCTATCATATGATCCAAACACAAAAATTATAGGAGTAGTGAAACTTTTTACTGAAATCATTTAATGATATTGGAAGCATATTTTTTTCATTTTATGGAAGCTCCACCTAATCAATTTGCTTAGAAATTTTACTAACGTCGTATGCAGATTTGTTCAACTGATCCACTTGGAGAATCTAGTTTAAGACATGAAGCATGAACAGTGTCAAAGAGTTCATCAAATACCCGGAGAAAGCAGTAAATTTGCGTACCCACAAAACATTTTCAATTGAAGCAAACGGGCTTAACTTGAGTGTTTTGACCCATCTGCGATGACCAAACTGCGAAGCAGCATGGGGAGTACTTACAAACATAAGTAGTTTTTCATAGATTAGCATTTCCTAACAATCAGAAGATGATATAATCGACTTGGGTTGATTTACTCATATTCGACTCAATCTTTTTCTTTTTTTTTTGAAAGGTTTTAGGTTGGTCTTGGGTATCGATTTTCACAAGTAGAGTAAATCTACCACATGTAACTCACATATAAGTTCAATAATGATATCGACATACCATCCATTGTCTGATATGATCCAATTTGATTTTGAAAATGATTTTTTTAAAAAAGATATTTCAAACGAGTCATCATCGAATTTTGTATCTTTATCGATTTCACTCATCTAAAATGTCAACAATTCATCTTCCTTATAAGAGATGGGAGTTCAAATTTATGTCAATGTTCAATTGGTATTCGAGACGAACCCATTGACTTTGTCTGAATTATCTCGTGGTTCGGATATGTGAATTTATTCAATGGATCAAATGATGAACTTTGGGGATAACCTTAGAAAAAAAAAATTATGAAAAAAAGAAAAGAAAAGAGAAAGCTTTTGATGATGAGGTCAGGACAAGGGTGACAACATCATTGCACAGCAGCTAGCCAATAAAGCACATCATCATAGTCTTCATCATCATAAAGCTCAGCTAGCCGCTTTGAGATCATTTCAAACGGTGGCATCTGATCTGAATCAGCGAGTCAGAGCCAGCTGACCTACAGCCTGAACCACAAAATTAGCGCATTTCCACAAGTCCAATCTGTTTCAGATGCACCCACGCACTTCTCCGGGTTCTTTTTGTCTCATTAATTTGAAGCCATTATTTGAAGAAAACTTACCTTCCTCCGTCTCATTGAATTGAAATTTTTTCATTTTATGTTAGTGTAAAATTTTACAAAATCATTACAATGACACACATGGTTAGATATATAT
This sequence comes from Drosera spatulata, assembly GCA_035668315.1. NCBI lineage: Eukaryota > Viridiplantae > Streptophyta > Magnoliopsida > Caryophyllales > Droseraceae > Drosera > Drosera spatulata. Next base: position 4,602 of record JAOVYX010003664.1, read on the forward strand.
TTTTGGGTATATTATAATTTATTCTGATTTTTGATAGAAATATAACATGAAGTGTTCAATATCCTTCGGAACCATCCAAAGTATATATTTTTTGGATTTTTGGTAGACTTGGGACAAACAATCCTTCTCAACTTTCATAAAAAGTACACAAAACCCCTCTATGGTTGAATCAAACACAAAAATCCCTTTTAAATTTTGTAATAACCACAAAACCCTCACATATTATATTGGTCCAAGAAAGACAGATAAATCTTCAATTTAGTAAAAAATGACATACAATTTACAATAAAAATAGAAAAAAAAAAAACACATATTTCCAAACTAATTAAGAAATAATTACAATTAATATAGATAAAATAACAATTATACCTTATACTACTAGTAATACAGTATTTAATATAGAAATGAAACAAAGTCAAATTAACATGTAGCTGATTTCCTTCTTTTGACTCCATGAAGTGAAAAGCGTACATGAAACCCTAGATCCTTCACAGAATTCATGAAATTGCTAGGAATTCATGGAGGCCACCAAATAACCGTACTAGAAAGCATCAACAAATAAATTTATAGAAATAAAAGCAGAATTAGTACACCGAAAAGCACAAGAATTTCTTGAAGCAAGGCAGATTCAAGGGGTGCCCTTTTGACTGTACTCACAGACATTCCCACGTGAAGTACGTACCTGAAAAGTAAAAAAATGATAGAAGAGCACTCATCATGAAAGAGTTAAAGAAAGTCATTGAATGCTGATGCAGCATCATCAGGATTCTCAAATCCACGGCCATTGATGGGAATGAATTCGCAACCAATGGCGCTGTTGGAGAATTCGAATGTGAATCGCGATGATGCTGCATTTGCAAACAATGGCTGTTTGTCTTCTTGGAATTAAACTCTGAAAACCCTAATCCTCAAATCCAAGGACAAATACTCAGATGATAAAACCTCAAAAAATATGGTGAAACTGAAAAGGGAAGAATTCCCAAATTTATTTTTGGCAGGGAAAAAATAACCGTGAGTCGAAGAAGGAGATGTGAGTGTTTAAAGGGGGAAAACAGTGAATTTATAGGGAGAAAGGGAGACCTGGAGATAGTAAAACTGAATGCGAGATCTTTGGGATTGGACGGACGCAAAAAGATGATGGAAAGATTGTGATGATCCATCCTAGGTATCATTATAAACTTATTATTTTCCATCAAAAGATTCCCATTTTAATTATAAGTGAAGCCAGTCTGGATCTGATCAGGATGCAACTAATAATTCGGAAACCTAACTAGGACTACATCTGGGTTTATGTTATCGAAATAAAGTTATTGATGATTTAAAAACAGTTTATGTTATCACTATAAAATCCATGCTTTAGAAGCACATAACCGAGATTAGTGGGAGTTCAACAATAAAACTGGGCATGAAACAATTAATTAATACGAGTACATATCCTTGCGCACACATGCTGTAACAAGCACATTTGAGGTACGAGTACATATCCTGTAACGGCACCAAACAGGGATCTTCCCTCCCGGCACGAAAGTACCAAATGTTAGGTTCAAAGCTCAAGAGGAGTACTCAATTCCAAAAGATTAGTCCAATAAAAAAGAATTTTTTTTTAATTTATAAACCATTTTATGATTTTCCACATTATTATCGATGTGGATAAACCACACATCGTAACATATGCTCCTTTCGTTCTAAGGCAATAGTGTTATAATCCCTCCATCCTAATATATTAGAATAAGTGAGGTTTACTAAGCGTATGCATAATAGTACTGCGGCAAATATTAAAATCACTCTCTCTTGAAGTCCACTATGCTCGTATATACAAGTAAAATAAGCCAAACGAGTCAAGCTGGGGGGTTTCTTCGGGCTCGACTAGAATGTTCGTTTGCCCTCCTTAGGCTCAGGTCAGCATGTGTATAAACGTGCCGAACTGGGCTTCGCTGGAACTTGTTTAGAGTTTGTCTACGAGAAAAAAAAAAGAAAAAGAAAAGAAATTGCTCATCAAACGGATCATTTAAGACTCGAGTGCGTGTGAATGTTTTAAAAACATACGAACTATTTTTGGAAAAAATATAAAAAGACATACATATTGTGAAATATTAACTTTTCGTTTCAAGGCCCATCTTGTGCGGTAAGTTGGTTGCTCCATATCTGAAACACACATACAGCGGACATGTCTCGAGCTGAGCTCGAGATGGACCATTTATCGAGCCAAGCCAGAGCTCTAGTCCAATCGTACACACAGTTGCTCAAGTTCGTTCGTTTACCTAAAATTGTTGGAAATTTTGTTAAAACTTAGCTCTATCAGCAATCAAGCACGCTTGAAGGATCTATCGACGAGCCGAGTCTCGAGCTTACCGAGCTTTCTCACAGCTCCATTCATATGAGAAATCGTTGTAAGACGAATACAGGCCAGATGCCTATATGAGTGATTGTATCCTTGTGTGCCATGATGTCAGATTTTCAAACTAAGAAGACATACTAAGAAAGAGCTGCACTACTACTACTAGTCATTTGTACTATTGGGTAGGCTTTAGCTAGGGACGAATATGGGAGTGTTAATAGGCTTTAGTTGGAAGTACGTAGTAGGGGGCGGAATTGACAAAAGGTCAGGAATGGAGAACAAGCTATATTTGGAGCTAGCTAGGGTAATTTCATACTGTACTACATTTTATTGCAGAACCTCTGCGTGCCATTGCAGTTTCAGTTGCTTGTTGGGATCAATGAAGTCCTGATGAGTAGCTCTGCTTCTCTTCATTAGCTCTTTATTTTCAAGCTCTCTTGTTTGACCCTCCAATGTAGTCTACCCATAATACTGTTGGAGTTGTCGTAAAAGCGCACGGTTGTTGGAAATCTGATACGTAAGAAAAAGAGAAGGAGCTCGATGGGTGCAGGAGAAGTACCAAAGTGCCCGGACACAAGCCTTGGTCACACACGAGCGCGGGCTATGTTCGCGAAACAAGGAACCAGGAAAAACAGTGAAGCGCCCAGGCACAGGCTTGGGCCACATCTGGACGCGAGGTCTGATAACAGGGAAACGTGTTTTTGGGTCGATGCGAGATTGGTTCAAATTTTGATGTGGAATTTGTTTCTTCTTTTATTTATGGGTTTATGAATATACCATGTATTAGATTGATTGAAAATAGAGGATTGTCAAAAAGACCGTAAGAGATTCTTTTTAGGGTTCGGGTGAAACATAAAAGGGAGATTGAGTGAACTGAGAGATGATCATTATAATCTTTTGATTTGATTAGTGATTAGTTTTCTTGTGGGATTTTTTCTCCGGATGATCTAATTTGCCCATGTTAAATCTTGTACATTATCGTTTCAATTCTTGTTTGCGTTGATAGTTTCTTGATTGTGCTATTTTGATCCATCGGATTCCTGTGTCTAATTTGTAACTAGTGGTATTGGAGCTCCAAGTTACGCCACATAGCGGAAAGTTTGCATTTTGGGAGAAAGATCAGATCTTTGATAAAGATTGAAACTTTTCAGAGTTAACAAGTTTTGTAGACGAGAAGATGGTGAACACGATAAATTTTGAGATCGAGCCGTTCGATGGGAAGACGAATTTCAGTATTTGATAGAGTACGATATAGGATATTTTCGTCCAGTGGGGACTGTCGAAGACACTTAAAGGCATAAACACGTTAACATGAAGAAGGAAGATTGGGAGGGGATGGAGGAGAAGACGACAACTACCATTCACTTGAGTTTCGCACCAAAGGTGAAATATCAAGTTTTGACGGAGACTTCTCCTACGGTGTTATGGGAGAAATTTGAGAAGATCTATATGTTGAAGTCATTGTCAAACCGTCAGTCATTCAAGATAGATCTGTATGATCTGTAAATAAAGGAAGGTACGGATTTGAATGATCACTTGTATGACTTCAACAGGTTGGTGACTCAATTGGTCAATTTAGAAGTGAAGGTAGATCTAAAAGATCAACCCTTAATCTTATTGAAGTCACTTTCAACAAGATCACCTTACTTGTTGGGAGAGACATTTTGAAGGTTGAAAATGTGATTTATGCGGTGATTGATGTGATTAAGTTGAACCCAGTTCCAATCAATGAAGGAGAAGGCTTAGTAGCGAGGTCCAAGTTTAAGAAGAGGACGAAAGATAAGACTCAGGTGGAGTGCTACAAATGCCATAAGATAGGGCATTACGCGATAAAGTGCCCGGAGAACAAGAATAGAGGAAGAAACTCGAGTTCTACGAAGGTAGTAGAAGGGGACCACGACAGCGGTGGAGAGCTCTATATGATTTTAAATTCATCGGATCTTTGGAAAGATTCTACAACAGGAAATATATCGATTCTGATTGGTTTGTTGATTCAGGATGTTCTTTTCATGTTTATCGGAGTAGATATCTTTTTCACAATTAGTTTGTACCAAGTAGTGGAGGTCTTGGGACTGTTAGTACTTTGGGAGGTGTCAGATTTGTTTCTAGTATGAGAAAAAATCTGATCTCAGTTGGTTATTGGATTCTAAGTGTTGCAGGTTCTTTGTGAAGGGTGGAGTGATGAAGATATGTAGAGATGCCATGGTCGTGATGAAGACTCAGAGATGGAGAACCAGTTTAGGTTGATTAGAAACACGGTTGTGGAGATGGAGCTTCGAGGACTGTCGTGTAAGAACTAAGTTGGAAGCCTACGTAGGAGTGTCAAGAAGTCAAGGGATGGTTCAAATGACACGACCTCAATGGGTCTGCGTACATATGATGAAGTTTAAGCTAGTCATCAGAGGGCTATTGGATTTAGTGGAACCAAAGTCGCAGCGAATGACAGAGAGAACTGAGGGTGGTAGATCATTATCGAGGATAACTGGTCATTAGAAGTGAGTGCTGAGGACTGATTTAAAGGTGGTGGGCCTCGTATTTGAGTCTCATGGTCCCAATAAAGAAGATTGTGGTGGAGCGCCCCTACCATAAGAAACAGGATGCAAGGTCACGTCCAGGTAGAGTATATGAGGTGACTACTCAATATAGGTGATTTGAGTGTTCCGATATTCGAGCTCTTTACGACAAGATGGAGATTCTTGAAGTTGTTGTAGAAGTACTCGGGTTGTTGAAAATCTGATACGTGAGAAGAAACAAAGGAGCTCGATTGGTGCAGGAGAAGTACCAAAGCGCCCAGGCGCAAGCCTTGCTCATGCCTGAGCACTGGCTACGCTTGCGAAACAAGGAACCAAGAAAAAAGCTGAAGCGCCTGGGCGCAGACTTGGGCCATGAGGTCTGATGACAGGAAAACGTTTTTTTTGAGCCGTTGTGAGATCGGTTCAAGTTTTGATTCGAAATTTGTTTCTATCTTTTTATTTATGGGTCTATAAATATATAATGTTTTGGTTCGGAACTCGTTCTGTCATTTTATTTATGGGTCTATAAATATATCATGTATCAGATTAATTGAAAATAGAGGGTTGTCAAAGAGATTGTGAGAGGTTTTCTCTAGGATTTGAGCAAAACATAAAGGAAAATTGAGTGAGTTGATAGACGATCATTGTAATTTTATGATTTAATTAGTGATTCATTTTCTTATGGGGGGTTTTCTCCCGACGATTGGATTTTTTCTATGTTGAATCTTGTGTGTTGTCGTTTTAATTCTTGTTCGTGTTGATAGTTGTTTGATTGTGATATTCGGATCTATCGAATTCTCGGGTCAATTCTTAACAAATACACAAGCTGGACTCTCTTGTAACTGAACTGTTTGTATGGCATGACCGTAGCATCCATGGTTCCTTCACTACAAAATAAAAGTCAATTTATAACTATCATTATTTACAGTCACAAAATGGTCGCTAATGGTATTTAGCGATCGATTTGCGATTGAAAATGACTAAAGATAAAAGCTTAGTCGCTAAATAGTTAAGCGACCAAACAGTAGAAATTTAGTGATTGAACAATCGTTAATTAGAGACTGCCCAATCGTTGATTAGCGACTGCAATATAGTGGTCGCATAAGACTTTTTGCGAACCGAAAAAAAATATAAAGTTGAAAATATACGTACGGTAAGTATATTTAAATAATACGCATACAAAATGTGTTAAATAACGAGCGTTATGAAGAGGGGTAGAAGAAATGAATGTTACGAATTTAAAATAATCGTGTTTAAGGATTACAGATTTAACCCAAGAAATATTCGATTATTAAATCAAATATAATGATGGAATATTATATGGGACGTGATATTATATGGAACGTGATATTAAAATAGTCGTGCTTTCTATTAAATGATCGCGTTGATAAATATTATGAATGAATAACATTATAAACGTTGTGTATTATGGCTAACGATTTTAATCTCATAAATAATGGATTATTATATGAAACGTGATATTATTATTTATGTGATAAATATATGGACACAGATAAATTATTGGTGAATTAATATTATAAAATATAGATAAATAATAGAGTGAATGAGACCCATTGTGGGAAGGAAAAGAATGAGATATTTGCAACATGCACATTCTCCCATGCATACTACACCCGCCGCCTACACCCCCCTTCTATCTTCATCATTCTCCCATCTTCACATCACCATCCTCTCATTCTCCTTCACTCCCTTCACCATCCCCACCCACCAACGCCACCGCAGTCACCATCATCCCAGCCATCAAAATCACCTCGTCATCAAGACACCATCGATAGCCTCTCCCCTCCTAGCGTCTTGTTCCTCTTCTTCACATCACCACCACCATATCATCACTCTCGCCTCGCCATCATCACCGCGCCATCAACTCACGAGCATCATCATCATCGTCTTCAAGCAGCAGCACCAAGGACGCCAAGGGCGAGCACAACAGCGACTTCGGGGCTGCAAACGGCTACAGTAGGACAACGTTGGGACGTGGTTGTTGATCCATTTCCTCTCTTCCTTGTGCGTGCTAGGATTCGGGAACAACTAAGGTAACCTAGCCTCGATTTGATATGTGCGTGCGACTTGGTTTCCTGTGTGTGCGCATGGTGTGCATTGTGAGTAGGGTGTGTGTTGTATGTTCATGGTATGCTTATGATCATGAGTGCGTAGGGTGTATGATGTGCGCATGGGTTGTGTGTATGATCATGGTGATGATATGGTGTTAAGTGAGTACGTGCGTGTCTGACAGTGTGCATGGCTGTAAAGGTGAGGCTCGGTTGGCTGTGGGTGTATGGCATGGTTGTTAGCTTATATGGGTGTTCATGGTATGCGTATGAGGTTGATGGTGTACCTGGGTGTGTATGGTGTGGTTGTTGAGCGCAAGACATATGTGCGTATGCCTTGGGTTTGAGGCTTTGTATGCGAGCAAGGGTTAAGGACCGATATGTCGAGTATGCACAAGGTTATGCATATATGTGTGTTTGTGGGGTTACGCTTGTTCACCGTGTATATATATATGTACGATTGCTGTAAACCTTATAGGCTTGTTGATTGATACGTCAAATTATACATAATTGCGAGTTATGTGTAAGGGGTATTATATAAATATATATATAACAAACCTTGACGTTATATGGGAACAGCAAGGATCTGGACCAGGGATGGATGTTTTTCATGTAGATGTGTTATGGGGTATTCGGTGTTAAATGAGTTAGAATATGCACCATCATAATATAAATACGCTCATGGAAAAATAAATGAAAACAACCCTCAAATCGTTAAATAAATAAGACATTGGGATGTAGACCTTAGTTGCACTATTTATGTGATGTGAACTAATGAAAAACGAACGAAATAATACAAATTGTGTCCTTCAACTGTGAAGGTCGACTTTGGTGTCCCTTTTTGGTCCGTTGGTGTAATACCCCAAGGAAATGTTTAAATGGTTTGATTGTACTACCTATACCAATAAGGTGCACCTTACTTTTCGGTAGCCCATCACTTTAAAACTCCGCGTTAACTGCGGAGTAATGCTGGGATGGGTGACCTCCTGGGAAGTTTTCCAGGGTGTGCGCGAGTGAGGCCAAAGCGCACTGAAAGGACTAGTGTTGGTCTGTGGGGCCAGTTGTCAGCCTGACGAGCGGTTTTTGGTGACGACCCGGTAGCAAGGATTTGGCCGGGGTGTTACATTATGGTATCAGAGCAACCCTGTGACCGCGTGCTGGACCTTTGGACAATAGGTCCAGGTCAGTCGCCTAGCGGGGGAAGGTTCTGGAGCTGTGTGTCGTGTAGCAAGGATTTGGCCGGGGCATTACAGTTGGATTGTTAGTCGTTCTCCCTGAAAATATTGAGAAGGTTGAACATGGCGTCCCTTCTTGGGTCTGATGCGACCATTGTCGTATTCTTTGGAGTTGTTCTAATGAAGGTTGAACTTAGCGTCTATTTTTTGATCCATTGAGATCATTCGTTGTTTCCTTGAATAGCCTTGGTGGCTTGGTTTGAGTGAGTGGACTCCAATGTTTATCCTTTGAGTTATCGTCACGGGTGAGAATTAGCTAGGGAGTGGTGGACATTTCCCATCCTCTTTGCATGCATACAACGGGTTTAACGCCGTTGTGACAGGGCCACAGGTTACTCTCTGCAGTGAGGCCCGAATCATTTGAATGCTGGCATCCGGTGCCTCATTGAAAGCGCACAAGAAGTGCAAGGCTACACACGAAATATGCAAGTGTGAAAATATAATCTATTGGGTAGTCCGGTTGACGATTGACATGTTATATCTGTACTTCGAGTCGGTCGTATCCTTGAAGTTTGTCTTTCAAGTTAAGTCATGAATCTTAAGCAAATGTAAAGGAACGACTCTTAAAAGCGATACGAAGACGTATAAAACGTATTAAAACAATACTGTTTGATATGTCACTTATATCTTCCTATTATAATATAAAAGCGTTTTTAGGGACTTTCAACGGTTGCAGTTGCCGTTAGCGGAAACCCCCTGTAAATGAAGTTCATAAACCATAGGTTGCAGAACTTCTTTTGCTCACAATTATGTATTTCATTTGCAAGTATACTCTCAGCTGTCTCTAGAGGGTCATAGTGCGAGCTTACATTAATATAGATAGTCTCACATGCTTTGGATATCATATCAGATGAGATGTCTATTTGTTTTCTAATGTAACATTTGGTCTATACTAATGTTTGTACCAATGCTGTAACTTAAACATGTATTCAAAACTGTAAGCGACTAATGTGACTATTGTTTATAGTTTCTTGATTTGTATACTTATAAACCCATTTGGTTTATTTTGCCTTGTCACGGATTCGATTCGTGACAATATAACGTCCACGTATCATCCAACGTGGAAATCGGGACGTTACAGAATGATATAAGAGCAAGGTTTTAGGTTAGATGTTAAGGAGACCCGAAAATAAATAAATAAATAAATAAGACAAAACGACAGAATTGCATATGCATCAAGCGTGGAGAATTTTGTTGGAGTGGGTGGGATACGTGACTTGATAATTTCATCCTGTTAAATAGAGGAAATACTAATATACACATTGTATTCTTAACAGAATGGATGATAATGGTTCCGTACAAGTTTTGATTATACTGTCATGCATTCGTCCTATTCTTGGGAGGATGGAACTGCTGTCGATACTGCACTTCGTAGAGCACCACCTCATTCCGACGGCCATTGGAGATAACCCCTTGTTTCGTCATCCTATTCTTCAGACATGCATTCTACTGCAAGCACTTTCTAACACTGAATGGTACTCACAATACCATGCAGCTTACACCAATTTATTGATAAACGGTGAGCCGAACCACCGCTACTACTGGGAGAGACAGTGGCACATGACCTTCCATATGATGACCGCGACGATACGGAAGGACATTGATAACTATCCTCCCTCTGTCGATTCAGATGCGGAAGGCGAGGAGAGCAAGATCGAGTGTATGTGCTTGGCAAGAGACAGAGTGATTTTGAAGAGTTATACCTTATTCGACCTATCGTTGGATATGTACTAAAGAGAAGGAGACTGCTAGGTCGAGGGATGGTACAAATATATGACCTTGTGGAGGTAGTGAGTCTGTAAGTAAACAATTCTAAAATAAGAAACTTACTTGATCAAAAACTTTCAATTATTAAGAAACAAAAAATAAAATAAAAAACATTACTTCTTCTATCACAATATACATGCAATCATTTAACTCGGTATGAGAATTTATATGTATATTATATTTTTGTGGATTTTAGTGAGGAAAGAATATATTTTTAATGATAGAGGGGTTTATTGTAAAAATTGAAAGAGAAAGTGGTGGAGTGCATTGTAGGAGACATTGATTGTTTTGGTATTGTTTATATGAAAAGTATATCAAAATTTGAAAGGTTGTAAATAAATTGGAATAATCCAATAAAAAAATGTTACATGTAGATTGTGAAAGATTGAATACAATCTAAAAAATACTCCCTCCGTCCCATTAACAATGTAACACTTTAACTAGGAGTGAAAATTTATGTATATGTAGAATTTTATAAAAATGACTTGTTTGTCCTTGTTGTTTTATGAAAGATAGGAATGGGAAAAACAAAAGGAAAAGAAAAAGTAGTGGGATGAATTGATATGATATAAAGTAAAAAATAGAGCTGTTTTGATAGTTTTGTATAGAAAATTTTGCAAATATAAAAGTCTTAACTGTATCTTTTATGGGATATCCATATTAAAAAAATATTATATTTTTTGTGGAATGAAGGGAATAACTAATTATCGTCGTCTCATTAGGTCTGTTATTGCATTACGCCACCTCTTGTCTATTCTCCAACATCTTTCTTCTTGTGTGTGTAATCCAAGTCTCGTTCATTTCTAACAAACACTTCGCTTAAAAATTCGTTAACATGTCGTTTATATATCCATGATCGAATTATACTGTCGATTACACCAAATCTATTAATTCAACATCAAATAAAAAATATCAACTATGAAAATCTTTCCATCAAAAATTAAAAAAACTAAAAAACTTAAAACTTAAAAAGAAAAATCAAAATAAAAACAAAAATAGAAACCAAAACTAAAAAACAATCAAAATATAAATTATCTAAAACTACAAAAAGATACATGCGAAAAAATAATTGCAAAAACATACAACACAAAAATATGGAATTGCTTAGGCTCACTCTTTCATACAACAGACGTTATGTTCCATGAAAACGGTAGGAACTGTCCAGACGTTCTGTTTTAGAAATTATAATTTTATGGAGTTATTTTTTCTTGTGTATGATTTTAGAATTTTGTTTTCTTTTTTTTTTTTCAAAGTTTGGGTAAATCTAAATGAAAAAAAAAAAAAAATCCTAAGTTGTAGATAAAATAAAGAAAAAGTTATCCCGACATAGCATTTTACAATAAATAAATAAAAACTCTCAATAAGTATCACCTTTTCGTTTTTTTTTTCCCACAATATCTCACAAGTTTTTTGTTTTTTTGGAACAAAAATCGACGCGTTCCAATTACGAAATTGGTTTTCCTATTTGTAAGATCTGTTAGGATTTTATACAATGGATTCGATTAGGGTTTGACGGGATCTGTAGTCAGCTTAGGCGAGGAGGATGGCAGTGGTGCTACTGCGACGAGGATGAGGACGCCGGCTGAACTCAGGGAAGAGGTATGGGGAGAGGCGGCGTGGGTAGGAGTGGTTTGGTTTGGGTTTGTGGCGGAAAGATTCACGGTTAGCTTCTGCAAGAAGGACGACGACGGCACTCTCCCACTAGCGTCGATGGCTGGACGACAGCGAGGATTGGGAGTGGGGATAGTATCGGGGGCGAAGTTTCAAGTTTGTTTGATACCTCCTCCTTGTTTGGTTCGCTTTTAGCTACTGCTTTGTCGGTAAATGTGCTGTTTTCAATATTGTGGGGTTCATGTGAGTGTGAGTGTGAGTGTTTAGGTTAGCTAGGGGATGCATGTTCACGATCATGGCTAAGAAAATATGAGTGTGGGTTTTGGCTTAAAAAATTAGGTCTCTCCATACTCAGGCCAACAGTGCATACTTTGGCTCTCCCATACTTTCATTCACTTAATGTTAATTTGTGTAAATGTTAGTAATTCACGATCTGATTGTGCTTTTTTTATTATCCAACCACATCCAAATTAGGAGTGGGGTCATACCAAGCTATTAACCATGGTATGCCGATATCATTACTGGAATTCAGTGGATTACAAAATATATCTATGTCTAGCTTCCCATACAAAAGACCAATAGATAGAATTAGATTTCAAATCAGAGAAATCCATGCTATCTTCTGGTATATAGAAGTTAATCTTACTGATAGACGCTATACTGTTGTGCTGTAGCTACATGGCCTTATTGTGGACCAAGATCTGAATCAAATCTATTTGGTCCCAGATTCAACTTCCGCTGTTTGGTCCCAGATTCAACTTCCTCTATTTATGCAATCTGATTTTGTCTCGCCCCATTATTGACATCAATCCTTGATTGTTGTCCTGCTGTCATTCTTCTTTTGTATTTGATGCATAGGCCTTCTGCTATATCTTCATCTCCACTAATAAACCTGCTTTTAAACTCTTTGGCATGACTGATCTGCTGCAACAATGTTTGCGCCCTATACATCACTCTCTCAGACTTTACTGTAATCCCTTCAAACCTCACTCCCATGCAATCAATAGTGGAAATACGTATCGCATGTGGCCTGTCGATCCTCTGATAGAAGATAGCCTCCATCTTTGAAGGAGAATTTCTTATTTGTCCGCTAACTGGAACGGGATGTGGAACATGGAAAAAGCTCTTTCCCAGACCATCCTTGCAAGATGGCCGCTGTTAAGAACATGATGGACTGACTCTACGTCTGGTCTTTGCCCTTCGTCTTCACTTCTAGAGTTTCCACATGTACACTTTAAGGCCAAGCTTATTCCTTTTCGCTGTAGAACAACTTCACAGTGGATTATGTCTTGAAGCGCTAGCCAAACAAAATAAGTTATCTGCATCGGAAAGTGACGATGCCATAAGAAACCAAAGCTCCCACTCAAGCTGCGCCTTTGTCTCACCGTCTCCCAAGCTTCCTGCATTTTAAAAGAGCTTGGCCTAGTCTGATCTCAACTCATCTCATGCTTTCTATTACCACTAACAGGAACCCTGATTACTCGCGGTAAAATATTCATTGGAACATGCTCCTTTAGTTTTGGTTCATTCTAGCCTTCCTCTCTGACAGAATAGTTGACCAATATATTGTCCTTGGGGCCCTCGACTTCTCTGTCTAATGGTCCTGATCCCAACTAGTCATCGAACCAGAATGAAAATTTCTCCTTTGCCTAATCTTCATGAGATGACTCGTTCTGCTTCCTCCTTCATTCTTCACATACTTGATGGCAGGGACATCTGACTAGGGCGTATGTTCAAGCAATAACAAGAATACATGAATTTTGCCTACAAGGATTCACCCTTTCTGAAGGTCCACCAAAGTTTTGTAGTGTTTGCCGTGATAATATCCCTCAATCGTTGGAATCATAGACCTCCTTCGCTGGCCGGATAGCAAATTCGTCCATCGCCACCAATGAGTTTGTCTTCGTTCCTCATTCGGCCCACATAAGAATTTCACGAACATTTGTTCCAACCTGTCTATGATCTGTCCTGGTGGTTCCATGACCTGGAATAGGTAAATTGGTATTGTGGTAAGAACATGCCTAATAAGAATTACCCGTGCCCCGTTTGACAAGTACTTCCCACGCCAACCTGAAATTCCACTTCTAATCTTCTTCATCAGATCATCAAAGAGGATCGATTTTTTCCGGCCCGTATACAATGGGCATCCTAAGTATGTAATTGGCAGCATTTTATGTATGAACCCCGTGGCAGCTTCGACTGTTCAAATTCTTTGCTGGGTGATCTTATCGCTCATCACAAATCCACTTTTCCCCATGTTCATTTCTTGACCAGAGATCTGCTCATAGTGATTCAAGAACTCATTTATTCGTTGTAGAGAGCTTTTCGATCCGTTTGTGAAGCTTACAGTGTCATCAGCAAATACCAAGTGTGAAACTTGGATTTTTGAGCCATTAACATATCGAAGGGCTGGATATTTGAGGAAGAGTTCAGTACAACCTCTGAAGAAGTAGTCCGTAACAATGACAAACGGACCAGGGGATAATGGGTCTCCTTGTCAGAGACCATTCTGATTTCAGAAAACCAGTTAGAATTTTATTCAGCAGCGGCGAGAACCACGAACATGTGATGCATCGTTTCACCATATCTATCCATTTCTTATCCAAGCCAAACAGCTGCAAGATTTTGGATTGAGAACTCGGTTTCTTATCATATGCCTTCGCCATGTCAAGTTTTATGATGAGGTTTCCTCCTCGGTTCTCTTTGTCCAGCACATGAACGATTTCCTGTGCAAGCAATATGTTGTCAGCAATGTTCCTACCACTCACGAATCCGCTTTGATTTTCAGAGATGATTTTTGGAAGTATCACACTTAGCCTCTTCGCTATAATCTTTGTTACTATCTTGTTTGAGACATTGCTGAGGCTTATTGGTCTGTAATCTGTCGACTGCTCATGATTGATTGTCATCAGAATAAGACCAATCGTTGTGCTCGTAATGCATGTAGGAAGAGGTGTACCTGCAAAGAAGTCTAGTACAGTATTTTTCATATCCAACATGATGATATTCCAGCATTTCCGATAATAAACTCCATTGAGGTCGTTATGACCAGGAGCACTGTTTTTATCAATGGAGAACACAACTTCTTTAATCTCCTCCGTGGTTGACGTTTTGGTGAGCGTCGCATTTTCCTCCTCGGTCACTAGGCTTGGAATGATTAGTCATCCATAAGGTCCGGCAAAGCTGTGCCTCCACTGAGGAGACCATTAAAGTATTGGCCTCTAGCTGCACTGATCTCAGCGAAATTCTCAAGTTGATCTCCATCTTCTTCCTTCATTCGGTGAATGACCATCCTAGCTCGTTTTTGCCTCATCATTGTGTGGAAAAACTTAGTGTTGCGATCACAGTTTGCAAGCCATTTTATGCTTGACTTCTTCTTGTAATACACCTCCTCATTAGCTAGATGTCGCGCTAATTTTGCCTGAGCATGATGCAATCTTTCTCTAGATGTCGCCCTAATTTTGCCTCAAGGGTTCCCAATGCTTCATTGTTGCTTTCACATTCTTCCACTTCAAGTGCTGCATCCTTGATAGATTGAAAGAGATTTTCGAATGTGTTCTTATTCCATTGCTTAAGGAAGCATTTCAATCTTTTGAGCTTGATGTGCAGATTTAGCATACCCTCCGTCCCCGTTGAGAGTTCCTAGTTTCCTTTCACTGTTGTCACAAAAGTCGGGTGATTAATCCACGTGTTTTGAAATCAGAATGGAGAGGGTCGGGTCCGGTGTCTGTCTTGGGCATGGAGAAGTAAGGGTGCATGATCCGAGAAGGGGCGACTAAGTTGTTTGATCATCGTAGTCTGAAATCGATCTCCCCATCTCGAATTAATGAGGCCTCTATCCAGCCTTTTAGAGATCGATCCATTTGTCCATGTGAACTTATTTTCTTCGAATCCAGCATCTTCTAGTCCACACACGTTCATTGCATCAATGAACTTATTTCCTCTCTCTCGATGATTCCTCTAAACTAGCTACAATGTTGTAGTACCCGATGGCCAGCCACGGATCTTCCATCTGCTCTGACAGTTGAATGAGATCATCCCACGCAATATATCTGCCTTCCCTGGAGCATTTTGCGTAGACAAAGGAAGCAATAATAATAAATGCCAGATCATTGTGCTTAATTCTAACAGTAACGCATTGATCCTTGCTGCTAAGTATTTCACAGGTCATGTCCCTACTCCAAAATAGCCACAATTTCTTGTGAATGAACTCACTGCAGCTCTGAAATCCCAAACCCCTCTTGACAATGTCAATATTAATGACTGGAAACATTGGTTCATTGTGCTTGATAATCTTAATGTCACGCAAGTAGCTAACCTTGTAGCTATTATAGCTTACACATATATTAATGAAAACTTAAACTGAATTAATTCAGATTAGGTAAGTAACCAACATTTTTTTTTTGGTGAAATAATCAACATAATTTTATTATCAAGTGTAGAACTCTTAACTTCACATTCAAGTTAAATCATTATCAAGCGATACCTGTATTTAAATCCATTTTCAAATGGATCAATCCTTAAACAATGATCAAGTGGTTATTTTATTTAATCCATATTCAAGTGGAATGGAAACTTGATCCAGTTTCAAGTGCAAAATCATCGATTATCTAGTCAAAACCCTTTATCAAATTCATATTAATTTAAATTACGTGATGACCTGATCTTGACAAACCCAAGTATATAGACAACCTTTTATGGTTCGGCCGCTTTTATCCTGTTGCTTTAATATGTGTGATTGTCTAACCTGTCTTTTATGAAAACTATCATATTGAGAAAGTTGAGATATCCTAATGAAAATCTTCGAAAGCAGAGACTGCTCCGACAGTGGTGATGGGTGCGAGCCAATCGAAACGAACTTTCCATCACTTAACTTAACTCGCTAGTTCAGAAACTATAACTACGAAAATGGAAGCAATTAGCTACAGTCAAAATCCATAGCAAAACGATAGCTAAAGGCAATTAGTGATCGATTTGCGACGGTGTTATACTATCGCTAAAAACATAATCACAAAACTAGTTTGCGACAAAAGGAAGGTGAATTTGTCACGAAACAGCGACCGTTTAGTCTCAAATTAGTGACAGAAAATATATTCATTGCCAAACACAAACCCAGTAGGTAAGTGACAGTAAGGATATTTCGTTGCTAATTTGTGACAGATCAATCACTATTTAGGGATAGCTTGTGCGTTTTCTGTAGCAAAGCTTATTTCCAGAACTGACCAATTTTGCAACAGAAGCTATCTCTATTTAGTGACTGAAAAATCAGTTTCCATCGCAAACCTGATTACTGAAAAAAAAAAAAGAGCTGAAAATGATCCTCGTCTGCCATATACATACAACTATATATCCAAATTACATGTTTTCGGTTGACAAACCAACGTCCAACACCAGCAAATATCCAACATCAATGCTGTAACCCAAACGGGGATGATGAGGAGGGCGATCAAACGGGTTGCTACGCACTGAGTGGGTTACTGCGATATGCGCTCGACCAACTAAGTAAGATCGTCAACGCGTGATGCCAAGGTCGCATTGGTCTCCTTCAATACAGCAACTCAACTGCTCTTTGTAGAAGTAGATGCCCTTCTACGTGAGGATAGTGTGTCCTTCGAGTAGAAGATGGATGTGGCCGAGCCAAGACCATAAGCGCGCCCTTTCTTGCACCTTGTCGTCTAAAGGTAGGCCTTACTCTACGTGTCGCTAATCTCCTCCTCGATAGACTGCGTATGGGTCTTTGCCTCAACAAACAATTAATCCATTAGCTGTTTCTCTAGTACGGAGTACCGAGCCTGTAAAAAAACAAAATAAAAAAAATTCAAGTAAGTTACTAGCTATTTCATTGAAAAAAAAGAAAAAAACCAATTACTTAAGAAACTAAACAAAAACATTGATCAGGTACAATCTTAAAAAATCACTATGTTATCGTCGTTTTCTTAGATATGTCATCGTATCACACCACCTTGCTAGGCTTTCCAACGCACTTCGTCACGTGTGTTGTTTAGAGTGTAAAATTATATGTTTGACATTGTTTTTTTTCTTGATTTTGAATGAGTCTTGGGATGAAATTTGCATCTACATTGTGTTAAATGATTCTCCTTGAGTTAATTCATGCATTTTCATGTTTGTATTTACAAGGGAGCAAATCGATACCAAGGTCAAACTGGTATAAATGAGCTTGAATGAGACGACGAGCGAGACCGGACCGCGACGGACCACGATGAGGCATCCCAAAGGGCCAAAACCATGCACACGCACCATAGGCCTATGGCATGGCCTTGTGGGGCGCCTCCCTCCTTTGGCAACATAAAAACACTCCTTTCTCATTTTTTATGATCATCTTTAGTGTGGTTAGCTGTTGGAGTGTTTGGTACTTGGTTTGGGCTCTTGTTATCATCAACTCATATTAAATCGAAGGTAAATCATCAAGAAAAAAAAGGAAATCAAGATCATAGGAGAGATTCAAGGCCATCAACAGCGAGAGTCTAGAGAGGACCATGTTGGTTTACCCTTTTCTCTTTGTGTTTGTGACTTATATGATGATGGTTTGTATGCACACATGGTGTTGGATGTATTGCCTTGACACCCGAATCATGAGTTAAATCTTCCATTAGGGTCATGATGTAGTTTGAATAGTGTCATAATCATTTCCATGCTATAATTTCGTTGTTTGTTCATTGTTTGAGGTTGTTCTCAAGTTGTATCTCTTTGCTAGAAATATAGGATGCTCTTGGCTTTGTATCATATAAGCATAGAGCAAACAAATAGTTGTAGAGAGCAACCTAAGCTTATGCTCTTCCTCCTTTCTTTCTTGTGTTGAAATTCTCAAATAAATGTGTCTGAGTTTGAGTGTTACAACTCCTTAGTGTTGAGCACATATTTCAAAGTGTGAGATTTACTTTGTTATGATCCTCGGGTATATATCGGTATTTGGTATTTATTTTTTATAAGTGGCTCATATCGATTATTAATCCAACATGTCTTAGCCGTGAGTTCAAATTCCCCAGAACATGTTGTTCAAGCATCTCCACCTTTTTGTTGCAACTCGTGTGGTGGTTCTCATTCATGTGCCGAATGCCACCTACATTCTCATATGATACAAACGCAAATGGTGGAACAAGTAAACTATGGACAAGGATTCCCACGGCCTCCGCAATGAAATACTTTCTATAATCCTTACAACCCGAGGAACCATCCGGGATTCTCTTGGAGAAACACTCAAGCGACTGAAGGACCTCCATCGGGTTTCAACCAAACACTCCATCCGCAACCGCTTTAAAATAGATCTTGAAGATGTCTTGGCTCAGTATATTGTCAAAATGGATGAGAACTTCCAAAGACACGAGACCATCTTGCAAAATCATGGGCCCGCTTTGAGAAACTTGGATGCAAGTGGGCCAAATAGTAATGGTTTTGACTAATCGTCCTCGAGGCACACTTCCGAGTAACACGAAGACAAACCCTAGTGAACACGTTAAGGCGGTTACAACAAGAAGAGGGAAAAGGGTTCTAGGTGTGATAAAGGAAAGCAAATGGAAGAGGAAACCGAGCAAACCAAGGAGAGCGAACCGGAAGCTTAACTACAAGCTACTTCTAACCTTTGTTCGGATAATCCCCCTCCGTGTGTGCCCAAATATCCTTACCCCCATGGGTTCTACAAGCACAAGTTGGACAAGCAATTTGAAAAGTTCTTGGACATTTTTTAGAGGTTTCATATCAACATTCCATTTATGGATGCCTTAGCACATATGTCTTCATATGCGAAGTTTGTGAAAGATGTCTTGTCTAAGAAGCGAAAATTTGAGGATCTTGAGAACGTTAAGCTCAATGAAGAATGTAGTGTCATCATATAATGCAAACTCCCTCAAAAACTCAAGGACACAGGGAGTTTCACCATCCCGTGCACTATTGGAAAGATTAAAGTTGACAAGGCTTTATGTGATTTGGACGCTTCAATAAACTTGATGCCTTATTCGTTTTGAAGGAAGCGTGGACTTGGGGACATAAAGCCTACTCATGTGACTTTACAAATGGCGGATCGTTCCTTTACTTACCCGAGGGGTGTTTTTGAGGATGTGCTCGTGAAGGTCGACCGTTTCATCTTCCCTGAGAATTTTGTGATCTAGGATATGAAGGCAGATAATAACCCTTATGGAATGTGCGGAGCATGGATTGAGAAGCGGTTTCTCAGGAATCATATAGCATCTATTCAATAAGGAATGACAAAGGCTTCTAAGTCATGCATTTACTGGGAGAATTCAAAGCCGGGTGTAGATTTCAAGATGTCAAGCCGAGGATGTTACACCAAGCGCTACTTGGGAGGCTATCCAAAGGGTGTTTTCTTGATCGTAATTATTTGTTTGACATCGTTTCTTATCATTTGTCGATCTTATGTTGTGTGTTTTGATGTTTTGTAGGTAGCATTTCGAATAATAGAAGCTTATGATGAAGGTCAGTACGGTATTTTCCAATGAGGACTTGGGTGGTCGACGAATGGTATGAACTTTCATTATTTTATTTCTTTGTTTCACTCGTTTTGAAGTTAAAATGAGATTTGGGGCGAAAACTGATGAAAAATGATTGAAACGAGATGAAAAACGCATGTCCTAATGCACCGCAGAGCGTAAGCAACATGTTCTATTAACCCCCTTCACCACTGCTGCCACGATGCCGGCCCCTCCTGTCTCCACTGGTTGCCTCAAGCCACGGCGCAAGCTTGTTGGCGCCACATCTTGGCGTCTTGTGCCACTCACCATAGCCTTTTTCTCCTCCATGCTTAACCATTTTTCACGCAATTTCTTCTTCCAACACCTCAAACACCTCCTAAATTCTCTTGGAAATCAAAATTCTCTCCTAAATCAAGTCCTAAATATTAAAATCTTGATCAAACATACAAGTTATTGTGGTTAAATAAGGACCTTGTATGATTGATCCGGTGATGGATAGTTAGTGGAATTGATGATAGTTTAGCTTTGATAGCATTAAACATGCATTGGATAATAATTTGAAGACTCAAAAGCATGCTAGGGAGGTAGTTCATGACTATGCACACTAAGTGTTCGATAAAATGCTTGTATGATCCTTTCGTGATGGTTGTTTAGTTTGAGCATTGTATTTTGATTCTTTTACAGTTAGTACCATGTTTGATCATGGTTTGCTTGTTTTCCCATGCTTTTGTTATGGTTTCGATACGATTGAGCCTTAAGGTTATCGCTAAAGTGTCATGCACGTTCTTATTTTGATATGCATGTATTTTTAAGGTATCATACACTAATCAACAAAAACATCCAAATGCAAGATGGTGACACCATCTACATTAGTCGAAACGCGTTCTAAATCAAGAATAAAGCAACGTTTGGGCCCCTTCGAGCGTTAAGAACCACATAAGTGCGCTCACCCCAATTCTTCTCTCTTAAATTTAATGTTTTCTTTTTCATGTATTGAGGACAGTGCTTGAAATAAGCTTGGGGGAGAAAGTTTGAGTTATGTTGTGTTCTGTTATCATGTGAATCGTTGATGTTTATCATGGTTTTGAGCATGCTTCTTAGTCTTATTCTTTAGGAAATGAGGACACGATGTGAGCTTATAGGAACGTTAAAACATGTTTAAACTCGAAACTAATGAACAAGAAAGTGTCATAAGCTAATAGAGAAAATTACAAACTAAGATGACCACCCCTTTGATTTCATGGCGGAGCACTATCCAAAATATCACTAAGCATGACTTTCCTAGCAAGGCATATAGGGAACGGGGTTAAACACGGGTTGTGAGACAAGCGGTTAGACTAGATTCTTATACTACAGTTAGCATGTTTGTGACAAGCTTGCATGCACCTGAGATGAAGCAATGTGATGCGTGCATTGGAATCATGTTACCTCCTTGTTAGACTTTCTTGTCTATATTGTTTATCCTTAGTTTTGATGATAACAAACTTCATTGCCCACAAGATATCTTGATGTGTTTTGTGTAAGTGTTGTAGGTTGATAAACAGGTACACTCACACATAGGGAATTTCATAAGGAGGATTTAAGTCTTAGTTCAGTTGATGGAAGGCATAGGTGAATCAAGTCCAAGTGAAGTGTTTGCACAAATCAAGCATGTGAAAGCATTTGGAGCTATAATGAGTGTTGATGTAATTCAAATGTGTAATTTGGATGTAACGGTATAAAGGTATGGCACCAGTAATTCTTAAGTTTTCAGGAGCACCAAAGTCAAAAAGGGTTTTGAAGAGTTTTAAGTGTTCTGAGATGGGATCAATCCCATGAACACCACGACTTTTCGAGAGCTGTTTTGACTAAGTAAAGTGTGGTTTTAAATTCTAAAGATGTGTTTTGGTTGTTTCCAAATGAGACATTATTTTAAAATATTTTCATGTAAATTTTGACTCATGAATCGTGGTTTTCACAGATATGAAAAGTGACCTGATTTGTTTCAATTTTTCGTTGAGATCATACAACAAGTTAATTGTCACTTAACATATTTGAAAATATTTTG
This sequence comes from Drosera spatulata, assembly GCA_035668315.1. NCBI lineage: Eukaryota > Viridiplantae > Streptophyta > Magnoliopsida > Caryophyllales > Droseraceae > Drosera > Drosera spatulata. Next base: position 26,629 of record JAOVYX010003664.1, read on the forward strand.
GGAAGGAAATTTACACGATCTTCTGTCCACTAAACGTCTATATATTGAAAGCACCATTGTTTTCGACACTCTAAAGCATTGAAGCAAGTAAGCCAGAAACTAAGGAAGCACACACACACCGATCGCAACCAAGAAGATTTGGAGATCGAAGCTTACAAGTGTGTTCATTTTGATTTCCATACTTTGAGTTTTGAAAAGGTTTTTGAATTTATTTTTTTAAAGACCATATCAGGTGAATTCTAAACCTTTGTGCGCTCCTAGATTACTTGTGATTGCTGTGATTCTCATAGGGCATTGATCGAGTCTTGTATTCGATAAACTACTTTCTGAGTTGTAAATGGAATTGATCCTAGTATGGGATGAGTACCTAGTTTGGGGTAGAACTAGGGGTTTGTAGCAAGTTTGGAGCAGGACTTGTGGAGCTGAGTTGTTGCAAGTCTAGAGTAACATCTATGGAGTTGAGTTGTAACCTTAGGGTAGGTTCAACTGAGTGGTTTGTTGGCCTAAAGTTAGGAAACAAATGGGTAGAAACTATACTAAAAGGGAGAGCACTGCAATAGTTTCAAATACCCAATGAGGGACTGTATTAGTCTCATAGTTAACAAGTTGTTAACAATGAGGATATCAGTATAAATCTAGTGTCCATTTACATTCAGTACATTAGTGTCACATGCTCATTGATCATCAATCACAACAACAAAATTGAAACTTGTACACATACGAGTAACGAGTTGAATCCACATTGAAAACTTAGATTGGATCCTTTGCTATCTCACTGGAAATAGGGATATGAATTGGACTCATGACATAACTTTTGTTAAGATCACAAAAATTAACTGTCTAGGTTTCAACATTGGTACCAATCCCATTGCGTAGGTTATTGATAGGAATGTGCAATCCCTTCAATTGTATAGAAATTAATGAATAATACTTAGAAGTATTAACCATGATGTTGTTAGTGTGCTTAGGCTGAAAATTAGTTAGGTATTTAAAGTTTAGGTCAGATGCTAGAGAGCAGATGGCCATAGATGGAGAGCATTATGGGCCACCGGATGCAGACCACCATAGAGAATTTCGGCGAGGCAGCTAAGACATGCATGGACAACAAAAGTTCTGAAATGCTTCCGGATCTAGGATTAATCTTGCAGACAAGGGCCAACACAGCAATACATGGATTGCATCAGATTTGGGTGTAGACAAGGTTACAACAGTGACTGGGTGCAGACGAGGTCTCAACGATACTGAGTATAGACTGAGTTGTATGACTGGAGTGCAGCAGAGATGGTTGCTAAGGTTGGGGCAGAAGTATGAGGATTAATCACATTGAAGATTTGAGGTTCAAAGTGACCGTACGAGGACCAGAAAAAGATGAGTTGTCTACATCAGTGAAGGAGTCACATGTGACAAGCTGTCACCATCATACCTAGTACAATCACGGGTTCATTCCCTCAGCCTATAAAAATGGATCAAAGAGCTCAAGGAACAGTGCTGTTGAACGAAGTATTGAACGTATAAAGTGCGCAAAATCAATCTGAATTCAAACTGTTCGAGTGAGCTAAATTGAAGAAGAATAGGAAGAAGGGGATTTACTAGTCTGAACCGAAGAACATAAGCTGTAGCAAAGTCTAGCAAAGGATCTGTGTAAAGGGTCTAGATTTTTCGCCTTTGACAAGTCGGCTAGCTTGTAAGGGGGTTGTCTTGTAAGCCAAAAACAAGAAGATAGTGAACTCACCTCTTGGATTGACTATACTAGTCACCAAGGGAAGAGTAGACTAAGCTCTTGATTATCAGTTGATAACGAGTGTCTGAACCAGTATAAATCCTATGTTTTTTATCGCTTTTCATTATTTTTGAATTGTTAGAATTGTTAGAAATCAATCACAACAGCCAACAGCGACAAACTCTCACAGTTTAGGCCTCTACTGTAGACATCCTCAGTAGTCTACAAAGAACATCAGTGTATTGAAATCTACGATTCCGCCATATTACACTGAAAATTTAATACAACCTATTCAACCCTCTAGGTTGTACCTATGGATCCTACAATTGGTATCAGAGTCTGACTTTTCGGACTTAACACTTTCAGAAAGAAAAGGTCATTTCTTTTCATCAATTTCTCCAATGAAGTTACTAACAGTTTATTTTGTGAAAAAATCATGCCTCTAAAGCTACCTGAAAGTCCCAGAAACAACCTAGAGGTGGGGTGAATAGGTTATCTCAAAATTTTTACCAGGCATCACAACAAAGCTATTGGCTATACGTACTATCTGAGTCTGTTGTAATTAGTGTAAGTTCTGCAATTGAGAATTTAACTTTGAAAAACTTCTCTCTTTGGACCTTTTGAGATCTAGCTAACAGTTTAGAAATGAAAAATAGTGCAGAAATATAAATGACACGGGAATTATACTGGTTCAAACACCTATTACCAACAAGTAACAGGAACTTAGTCCAATCTTCCCCTGGTAACTAGTGTAGTCAAGCCAGGAGGAGGTTCACTATCTTCTTGTTTGTTGCATACAAGAAAATCCCTTTACAACAAGACTCTTCTTGCTAAAGGACGAAGAACCTAGATCTTGCAATGCTCTGCTGCAGTTGTTGTCCTTCACTTGCAGACTAGTGAATCTTCTTCAGAAATCCTGAATCTTCAATTCAGATCATGTACAGGGAGTCTCCAAGGCTTTTCTTTCTTTGAAAGGTCTCAAATGATATTCAAAATTTTCACAGACTCGTCGTCACCCAACTCCTGTGCACTGTGTCTTCCCTTTTATAGGCTCAGGGAACCAGAACCCGTGACTATATAATCTGATAGTGACAGCTTTGTCCTCTACTACAGTAGACTGACATGGCTTCACCTTTTCTGATCCTGTACACATCACCATTACTTTAGCTTCTTGTTTTTGACCCCTTCCTTGTTCCTTTCCATTCCATCGCAACTTATACTGTACCAAGACTCATGCATCAGGTCTACTGCATGCCTTTGATGCACAGCCTCTGCTTCATCCTCGGCTACATGAGCTCTGCTGCACCCTCGGCTTCATGAGCTTTGCTGCATGGACTTCATATCCAGTCTTTCTGCAACTTCAGTTGCACCAAGTACTGTAGCCAATCTGCTGCAACTCAGCTCCCACTCAACAGCTTTCAGACCTTATCTGCTCAGCCTGCTAGTGTAGCCTTGTCTGCACCCAGCACAACACTCAATCTTCTGTAATTCAGTTTGCATACTTGCACTGCGATATGACTCACTTCACTTTGCTGCTGGAACTGGCCTTGGTGAACGGAATGGTCCTAGATCATGAGAACTCTAAGACACTTTTGCTACCGTATGCATCTGATCTTTGGAATGTAACTTTGTAGCCCCCTGTAGTCTACATAGCCCTCGTCTGCATGCCTCTACTGTACGATCTCTGGCCCTAGTCTGCAACTACCTAGCTAACTATTGCAGCCTAAGCATCTATAACATATATAATTTCTTCTTAAGTTTTGTTCATCAATTTCTATACAAACAGAGAGATTGCACATTCATATCAATCTCCCCTTAAATTGATGCAAACAAAACCCCTAAGAAATTTTAACAGCAACATCACTTTTCAGCAATTCTTTTTAAGAAAAAAATTGTTACAAACATAAGAGGACTTGTTTTTTCTTAAGGATTAATCCCTCCGTCCTCTCTTGGAAGGATAATCCTGTTGCAGAATTTTTGGTCGTTTGTGCTTTGGTTTCCTTCTCCTCTTCTGATCTGAGGAACTCTCTTGCTGTTCTGCTGTACTCCTGCTGCTTGGACCCTCTGCTGCAGGCGTAGACTGTTCTGCTGCTCTTCTACTGCTGGGCCCCTCTGATGCAGTTCTCGTCTTCTAATCTGAGGAACTCCTGTGCTATTCTGCTGTACTCCTGCTGCTTGGACCCTCTGCTGTAGGCGTAGACTCTTCTGCTGCTCTTCTGCTGCTTGACCCCTCTGATGCAGTTCTCGTTTGCTTTACTGCATAACATTGTGGCTGTCTCTCCCCCTAAGACCTTTGTTCACCACTTCGTTCTGTTGCTCCTTTTTCTGTGGGTTGCTCTGCAGTTCTCTCCACCATTTTGTTTGCATTTAGATCATGGGAGAGTTCCTTGACAACTTCCTTTAAGACTTTCAGCTCTGAGGCCATGCTGTTCTGTGCAGGAGTGGATCTTTTGATGGTTGCATCCACTTTGGACTCTAGGATGCTAAGTCGCTTGTCGTTGTTAAGGATGTGTGTCTGCAGTGGACCATGCGTGTTCTGAATGGTTGATTCTGTAGCTTTCTGAATCTGATAGCCTGTGCGTTGTACAATCGATTGTAGTTTAAGGATGTCTTGATGTAATGTTATAGACTGATGCCGATGGCCTTTTGAGATTGTGTGGTCAATGACTTTGAGAGGCCTTGTAGCAATTCATAGAAGGCATCAAAGTTTTCCTCCATCCTACTCTTGTTTGCTGCAAGTTCGTCTACAAGAGGATGGAGTACTTCGACGGAGTCATGCAGAGCGTCCTTGGTCCATTCTTTGAATTCGTAGAGATTCTGATCCAGTTGAGACAGCCTCTCATCAATGTTGGTTGGGGAGGCTTCTTGTGTTCTCCCAGTCTGCTTCCTCCTGGATGCAGACTTGGTTCTTGTTGACACCGGAGTGTCCATGTGCTATGAGAACTTGGCTTTTTCCATTCCAAGTTTAAGACTCCTTATTGTTGTTTGAGGAGTCATGGGGACATTGGAGGTTGCTCCATACAACAGATCTTAGGGGAAACCATTTGAAGAGGGGTCTTCAGTTGTGTGCTGCAATCCAAATGATGATTGTGGAGTGAATTGATTAAGGATTGATGAGACTTCCCTTTGTTGACTTGTTGCTTCGTAAACTGAGGGAGTGTCCTCTAGTTGATGTCTTCTGAGTGTTGAAGGGGTCATTCCCTTCGATGAGCTCTCTTCTACAGTCTGCACTTCAACCTCTGGAATCTTTGGCTCTTCTGCAAAAACTTCTAGTGTCTAATCATGTATCTGGACTTGTAATTCCTCCATGTCTTGCATTAATTATGTGAGTGAAGGTTGAATGAGTTGCTCATCTACAGGAGCAGTGCCCGTCTGCTTTGGTGTACTCGTCTGCTCTTGAACCTCAGTTGTCTACTCTACTGCAGTTTTTGTAATGATTGGAGTAGTCTACTCCTCTTCTTCAATATCCTCAACTGCAGAGCACTGGACAGTTTGCAACTCTGCCTCGTCCACACACGTTTTGGCAGTGAGATCCTCCACCTCTACTGCAGACACTGAGGTAGTCTGCTCCTTAGCCTCAGTAGTCTGCTCTACTGCAACTATTACCTTCTCTGCTGTAGTTTGTTCCATTGTTGGTTCTGCTACGGCAGCTTTGCTGGTCTGCATTTCAGTGCCCTTCTTCATCTGCTGGAAAACTCCTTCCCTTACAAATTCGTCAATTAGCTCATCAAGATGGCTATCTTCACCTTGATTTTCATCACCACCATCATCCACACCTCCAGGAGATGGTGGTCTGTCAACCTGTGGTCTGGACAAGTACTCTTGGATTTCCAGTGTTGTTGCTCGAACATGCTTGTCAATGCTCCTTTTCAGCTCCAATCGTACTTCTTTTGAGTGAACAAACTCAACTTGGTGCAGTTGAGCTTGTCTGTGTCGACCCGTCTTCAGTGTGGAGTCCTTCTACTCCAATACTCCACTAAAGAGTATGTAAGGCTCTGCTGGCCTCTTTTTCGTTTGAGCAGCTTGTTGTTGTAGTAGGACCATTTGTTTAATCTCTCCTTCTGTCATGCCTGTGATGTTTCTCATTAGTGTTTTGGATCTATCGGCATGAACAACGAATAGTTGCCTAGGACCTGATGGAATAAACTTTGGTCTGCTACTTCTTGTGGTCTTCCTTCTCTTGGGAGGAGCAGCTGGAGGTAGCATAGGAGCCGCTGTCTTCTGCAGCCTAGTCTGCATAGCAGTCTGGTGCTACGTTGTTTGTAGACTGGTCCTTTGCAATGTGGCCTCCTTGTGAATCTGTTCTGCATCTGTTGCAAAGGCTTCATCCATCTTTCTCCATTCTTCTGCAAGCTCTTCCTCTTCTTCTGCTGAGAGAGTGGGCTCTGGTATGCTTCTTCTGAAAGTCCTTTTCCTTTTGAGTTTGTGCTATTGTGCAAACTCCTGCAGCATTGCCTCCTTCTTAGGCTTTTCCAGGAGAGCATTAGTTTGTGCTCTGTGTTCTTGGGCCTTCCTTCTCAGCTCTTCAACATATTGAAGGGCTTCTTCAAACTTTCTTCTCTCCTCTGGGTCTTCTGCTCGTTTCTCAGTTGCCCAGACTTCTTTTGTTGTCCTCACTTGGACAATCTCTAGTTCATCATCATCATCAGCATATGGAACAAGAGACACACTGGTGTAGGGAACCAAACTTATTGTTGTTGGTAGATCTGCTGTGATGGTTGTTGTTGTAGTTGACTCATCTGTTGTGATCTTAGTGATTGTGATGCCAGCTGTTGCATTAGGGACTTCTTGTGGGATTGAGGCATCAAGGTTTCAAAGTTTTGCTTCAATATCCTCAATTTCCTTTCGTGTGTATCCCATCGCAAACATCTTCTTTCTAAACTCAGCTTGAGGACCCTCCTGATTTTCTTCGAAGCTCATCATTGAACCTAGTATGAACTGTTGCATGTCTTCGTTTGCACCTCCCTTCATGAACTCGAGAGCTACGCTCGAGTCATGCAAAGCTGCTACTTCGGGGATCTTTGGGGAAAGTGTCCTTGTGGTTGTATCAATTGTCGCTCTTCAAGTTCTTCAATTTGCTACAGGTCTACAGCTTCACCGGTCGTCTACATTGCTGCAATGAGTGTTTCATTCGTCTGCACTACTGGCAGTGCAGTAGTGGTCTGCACGTGTGCAGACTGTGCTTCCTCTTCGATTGTTCTTCTTGTTGTCCTTCTCGTAGCTGGTTCTTCTTATTCCTCAGAAGATTGTAGTATCAGATTTCTCTTCGGAGGTTTAACAGTCTTTGGAGCCACCTTTTTCTTGGATTTTTCAGCCTCTGTTGCACTGCAGGATTTGCTGCAGACTTTGGTGGTGGTCGTAGTTGTGCTACAGTGGCTTTCCTTGTCTTCACCAAGCGTGTTGGCAACCTTCCAATCTTCTTTATGTCGATTTGCTTGAAAATGGTCCATGGCTTTCCTTGAGCGTCAGACAGCTTCAGCTTGTTCTTCAGAATGATACTGAGAACCCTGCCATAGAGGGGCTGCCTGGCCTCTAGTGTAGTTGCTAATTGATACATTAGCAGATTTGCCCAGTTGACCGTGTGTCTCATCAGGATGGCACACATGATCTCCTATTGATCTTGTGTGATCTGATCTTTGGAAAATTCACTGGACATTATGGCCTACTTGACCACATCAGCAAGGAATTTGTGTTTCTTGACCAGGAACTTCTTCATTGTTCTAATTCCATCCTTCTGATGTTTCGGAGTGAGCATTGCTAGCCTCCCTTCTGCGACAATATTTGCAAGTATTACTCTCGAACCTTCTTTTGGCATTTGAAGATTCGTGCCATGTCGTCTGCTGTGATTCGCATCCCAATCTTCTTGTACGTGTACGTTATTTTCTGAAAATTGTTCGAAACCCTAGCCTTTTCTATGAACTCCATGACCTCCTCATCAAAGATATGGCTAGTGGTTTCGCACAGATATTTCAATCCCGCTTCCTAGATGCATTCTGTTACTTCTTTAACTTCGTCGGATTCATGCAATAAAGTCTCGAAGTCTATAACGATCCCCGTCTACAGTTCCTTTCTGGCAGGGCTCATTTGTCCCCTTTGTGATTTAGAGGGTGTCGAAGAGGTGGATTTGTCGGCCATTTTTGTCCGAAAAGTTTGATTTTACGAAGATTGTTGGAAAAGAGATTGAATGGAGAGTTTGAGAGCAATTAGAGAGAATTGAGAGTTAGGGTTTGCTTGATTGCTTAGAGAGAGAGAGAGAAAGAAAGAATCGTAAAGTTTATTTTGTAACAGTTCTCTCTCCTTTTATAGTTACTGTGCAATTTTACCGTTGAAAACCAAAAAATAGCCGTTACACTATTTTCGAGAATTATTCTGCCCGTTGCGAAAATCAAGAAGATAATTATGAAACTGTTTCTTTCCAAAAATAACCGTAGTAGAGTGACACTTGTCTCTAGTCTGTATGGCTTGTGCAGTAAAGCAGTGGGGGAAAGTAACTCGTCTGCATTACCTAAAAATCACTGAGTTTGTTTCAAGTAAGTTGCTCGTCTGCATCTACACATGCAATAGAGCAGTAGAGCAATGTTACTCTTCTCCATCCTTTGAGAACATGAAACCCATTTCAAATAACTTACTCGTCTACTTCTACACCTACAGTAGAGCAATATATATGGCCATTTTACTCATTCAAATCTATCATGCCCAGCTCTCCTCTAAACATGATAAATTTGTTTTCATCTATGGGTTTAGTAAAAATATCTATAATTTGTTTTTCTGTTGGAATATATTCCAATTTTATTTGATCCTTCTGTACATGATCTCTGATAAAATGATATCTGACATCAATGTGCTTGGTCCTCGAATGAAAAACCGGATTTTCAGAAATAGCCATTGTAGATGTGTTATCACAAAATATGTTTGTTTTTGAAAATGTTAGCCCGTAATCTCCAAGCTGAGACCTCATCCAAAGTATCTGTACAGCACAGCTTCCTGCTGCTATGTATTCTACTTCTGTAGTAGAGGTTGAGACAGTGGTTTGCTTCTTGCTGAATCAAGAAATAAATCTTGCATCTAAAAATTGACATGTACCACTTGTGCTTTTCTTGTCAATCTTGCAACCTGCAAAGTCTGCATCTGACCTAACAACCAATTAGTACAAAATCTGAATCCTTTGGATACCATATACCCAGGTTAAGAGTTCCTTTGAGAGATCTCATGATTCTCTTGACTTCAGTATAGTGGGACTCCTTAGGATCAGATTGATACCCGACACAAACACAGACAGACTACTGGATATCTGACCTACTTACAGTAAGGTAAAGTAAAGATTTTATTATTCCTCTATATAATGTTTGATTTTTACTTTTTCCTTTTTCATCTTTATCAATTTTTGCAGTAGAGCTCATGGGTGTTCTTGTTGGAGTTGAGTTTTCTAGGTCAAACTTTTTAATTACATTGGTTAAGTATTTTGATTGATTTATGAATATTCCTTACCTGTTTCACTTGTAGACCTATAAAGTATTTTAATTCACCCATAAGACTCATTTGAAATTTAGATTTCATTACTGCAGCAAACCTTTCGCATAGTTTGCTGTTACTGCAACCAAAGATAATGTCATCTACGTATATTTGCACTAATAAGGTATGCTCCTTGTGTTTCTTGAGAAACAGTGTGGTATTTACCTTCCCTCTTTGAAAGCCATTATAAGAGAGAAAGGTGGAAAGAGTTTTATACCACGCTCTTGGAGCTTGTTTCAAGCCATAAAGAGCTTTGTCTAACCTGTATATGTAGTTTGGATGTTCAAAATCTTCAAATCCAGGAGGCTGCTCGACATAAACTTCCTCCTTTAACTTTCCATTGAGAAAAGCACTTTTGACATCCATTTGGAAAACTTTGAAGACTTCTTATGCAGCATACGTCAGGAACATTCGTATTGCTTCCAATCTTGTAACTGGGGCATAGGTCTCATCTAAATCGATCCCTTCTTCTTGAGAGTAACCTTTGGTCACAAGTCTAGCCTTGTTTCTGATGATGATTCCATTTTCATCAAATTTGTTCCTGAAGACCCACTTGAAGCCAACAACTGGATAGTTCTTTGGTCTTGGCATAAGATACCATACTTGATTTCTTTTGAACTCATTCAGTTCTTCTTGCATGGCATCCATCCAGTTAGGATCACTGAGAGCTTGATTGATTGTCTTAGGCTTTATTTCTGATATGAAGCATGCAGACAGGCACTCCTTTGTGGTTGCTCTCCTCGTTTGCACCGGGGCATCCTTGTCCCCAATTATGTCTTTCTCAGTGTGTGCCTTGATCCATCTGTCTTTGTCCTCATGTTGGTCAAGGACAGTTTCTTCCAGCTTTTCTGATGCATCTTGTTGTGGGTCTTCTACATCTTCTTTGCCTTCAGGGACTGCAGATGACTCTGTCTTTACTGCAGGGTCATTTTCCTCGTCTGTAACATGTTTATCATCTATACATGTACATTCCTCATCAAGAACATCGGCAATACGTATAGATGACTCGAATTCATCAAAAGAAACATGAACTGAGTCTTCTACAATTTGTGTTTCCTTGTTGAATACTCTGAAGCCTTTGCTGCATGTGGAATACCCTAGAAATATTCCCTCGTTTGTTTTAGGGCCAAATTTCCCTAAGTGTTGTTTATCATTATTATTAACATAACATTTACACCCAAATGCATGAAAGTACTTGAGTTGGTGTCTTTCCTTTCCATATTTCATATAGTGTCTTGTTTTGCTGTTTGTTTATGAGGAATCTATTCTTCACATAACAGGCCATGTTTACTGCTTCAGCCCAGAAGCTCTTTGAAAGGTCTACATAAGAGAGCATTGTTTGGGCTACTTCAATAAGAGTTTTGTTTTTCCTTTCTGCAACACCATTTTGTTGTGGTGTTCGGTGCAGAGAAGTTGTGCTAGATGCCATGATCATCACAGTATTTGTCAATCCTTGATTGATCAAATTTTGTACCATGATCACTCCTAATAGTTACCACATTTAAACCTTTTTCATTTTGTACTTGTCTAAGGAACCTAGTTAGCAGACTACAGGTTCTACTTTTCTTGTGCAGGAAGATTAACCAAGTATATCTTGAGTAATCATCTACAATTACTAGTGTGTATTTTTTCCTGCTCAAGCTCTCTACATCTACTGGTCCAAACAGATCCATGTACAGTAGTTCAACACTCTTGTGGTCTTTGTTTGGTTAACAGGTTTGAAACTTGCTCCAATCTGCTTTCCTTCTTGACAAGGTCTGCATAATTTATCCTTCTTGAACTTAACTTGAGGAAGACCTCTTACTAAGTTGCCTGAGGATAACTTTGCCATTGTTTTAAAGTTTAGATGTGCTAACCTCTTATGCCATAGCCAATTTGTGTTGTCTGTATCCTTAGTGTGAAAGCATGTAACTTGTGCAGATTGTGATAAGTTGAAGTCTACTGCATAGATGTTTCCTAATCTATGATCTATCAGTTTGACTTCTTTAGACTTTTTATCTATGACTCTACAAGTGTCATTAGTAAAGGCTACCTCATAGTTCTTATCACATAGTTGGCTAGTGGAAAGTAGATCGTGTTCAAGCCCTTTGACATAAGCAACGTTCCTAAAGATTAGGGAACCTGTGCCAAGGGTTCCATAACCTTTAGTTTTACCTGCTTTGCCACCACCAAACATGACCAAGGGACCTTCTTCCTTTCTATAATCTGTCAGGATTCTTTTGTTCCTTGTCATGTGTCCTAAGCATCCACTATCCAGGTACCATGGTTCATCCTGTATTTCCTTCTCGCTGTCATCAGACTTGGCCATGAGGCATAGTTGAGCATTGGAGATCGTTTTTTCATCATCTGAATCTGTGTCACTCTAAATCTTTACAGCTAGTGTTGTCAAAATGCGGCCCAGCCCATCAGTCCGGCCCGATCTGTCCATATCTGATCCGGGCCTAGCCCGACCCAGTGGATGTCGGACGGGCTTTTTGAAGCTCAGCCCATGGACAAGGGCCGGATCGAATATTGGTTTTGGACTTGGCTTGTCAGGCCCGGCTCGATCCGACCATGATCTAGCCGGGTGGACGGACGGCCCATGGGACGGATTTTAGTCCGGCCAGTGAAATGTATTGAGAATATGAAATATATAGAGAAAAGCGGTGACGTTTATTAGAAAATGTTGACGTTTTCTACGTGTTCATTCGGTTATTTTTGTCCAATGTTTATGTACTCAAAGTTTTGGACAAACAGTTGACGTTTTTCCTAAAACCGGTGACGGTTGTCTAAAAACATTGACGTTTTTATAGATCCGTTTACGTATTTTGTGAATATGAAAAGCACTGCTCTCAATTTTTTTAGAGTAAAAAAACGTTGTCGTTTTTCAGGAACCAGTTACGGTTTTTTTGGTTTGTAGGCAAAAAACAGAGCGTGCTTCAGAGAGTACCAAAACCTTCAACTTGCATTTTGCCATATATATTAATACTTGACACAGCCCTTGCACCAAAATCATGAAAAAGGCTTAAACATCGAATCAAATACGTCAAACAACATCCCAAGTATCTGAATATCCAAATAACATATGAAATATCCAAATATCCAAACAACAATACAACATTCGAAATATCCAAACAAACTTAGATACAAGTCTTCGAAGTAGAGGGAATAAACTGATAAACATAAACAGATACAATCA
>JAOVYX010003665.1:0-10828 GCA_035668315.1 Drosera spatulata
CAACCCCTTCGCCCCAACCCCCACACAAGGTCCCCCAAATCCCTCTCGACCCGCAAACCCGACCCAAACCCAAACCCCATCATCTCCTCTCTCCCAAACCCACCACCACCAAGCCCAAGCCCCAGCGGCGGGGCCGCCGTGTCCGGCTCCCGGCCCTGTGCGCGGCCCGGATATTCCAACTGACACGGGAACTCGGCCACCGCACCGACGGCCAGACCGTCGAGTGGCTCCTCCACCACGTCCACCCTTCCCTCTTCCCTAACACCGCCGATTCGGAGCCGATTCGAGCAGAATCGGCTCCGTCAGTGGAGGCGAAGGAGGAGGAGGAGCAGTGGGAGGAGATGCGGAATGTGTCGTTTATGGGACTGTTGATGCAGTCCATGGGTGGAGAATATGGGATTGAGAGATCTGATTGCTAATGTGTTCTGTGTTTTGTTTGTTTGGGGTGGTTTTCGTTCGAGTTGGATGAATGCAATGGGATCGGATCGGATCGGATCCAATCGAAGCGTGATTTGGATCTAGCAGGGAAAAGGATTGGTAGTGGTGGTGTTTGATGTTTAGGGTTTGCTTTGTGATGGATTAGATGATTGTACTGCTTCAGCTATTTTGTATGCTTGTAGCAATGAAATGAAATGAAATGAATAACAAGTGTTTTGTCGAAAGCTGCTGAGTAATGTGTGTAGAATGATTTTGTTGTGGATTTTAGGTGTCGCGTTTGAGGAGTGCAATTGTTGACTTATCATCGTGGATAGTTTGATACTATGAAATGATCTTTGCCAAAGCTTGAATCTATGAAAACAGTTATCTTTTAACACTCCTCCTCACATAAAAGCCGGATAGGCAGGGATCGAATTGATGATAGAAGATCTACTAATGTTTATCTTAGCATTTCAATAGAAGCTCTAAGTATGTGCATTTGTTCCTTGTATCGAAACTCCTACTGGATCTTGAATATGTTATATGAAGTTCCTCGTCTGGTGCTGACAACTTTGAATATTCATGTGATTTCCAGGGTGATACATTGTCCTTATAGTTGTATCTAGTATTTGGTTTTGCACGGCTGTTGAGAGGATTTGTCAAGTCTCCTTGTTGTGTGCTCACACTTCCAGCAAGGCCTCTAAGCTAGAAGACCGAGACAGGGATCATTAGCTGTATAGTCGAGTCGGCCCTTATCTTCATGTGTCGGATTACAAATGTGATTGGGTAGCCTAGCCTACAATTGGTAGCAAGGTCTCAATTCTAGAAGTCAGAGACCGGTGATCATAAGCCTGACTATGGTAAATTTTCATTAGTCCTATACTTGTAGGTGGCAAGTTGATGATGAGCGTCTCAAAGATTCGTTAACGAGTAACCTACTCCAGATCCTGATCTGAGGTATCACGAACAATGGTCATCGTCGTTACAATAATGCTTTAACTTTTTGTCCTTTCGTTCAGCCACGGCCATAACCACGATCTGACTTGTCATCTTTCAAGAATGTTGTGCTGATTTCAACCTGCCGTGTGGTTGCTTGGTCTTCTGCATCGCATTCACACTCCCTTTTTGGAAGAGTCCCGAGGACTTTGACCACGAACCGTCCTGGCAAAACCAGTGGGAAGTTTCAAGTTGCTTTGGGGATAATGTCTCGTTCACGCATGCCCTTGCTCATGGGTCTTGACTTTGATGCATATACCCTCCATTTTAAAAAGATTATAATTTTTTGATTGGATATGTATGACGATAGAATTTTTGATCAATATTGCGAAACGATCAAATGTTATTTTTTGAAAAAAAAATATCGTGAAACGTTAATGGTTAATGATAGTAAACGTCATATATGATAAATGAGTGTCCAAAAAAAATTAAATCGTATTGTTTGGATAAATAACGGAATTTATCAAATTACGTGTTGAATAATATAATGAGAGAAAAATATTATAATAATTATAAGACGGAGATAGTAATTGTTTAGGGAATGACATTTGTGCCGAAAAAGCACGTAATTATGTGCCAAAACTCAATACATTCTCCGAAGTTTTTATATATCGGGAGCTGATAAATGACATATGTTGTCTGCGTAACCTTACACAGCCAATAAAGGTCAGTCGTCCGTCTGTAAGATGAACGACTGGATTAAAAGTAAAATCATTCTCTTTCGGAAAAAAGATCCCTGAAAATCGGGAAAAATTAAAGCGGATAGCACACAAAGTGAAATTATCAATTCATCCCTTGTCCGATATAAATTACAGCGGATAAAAAAAAAACTTGTTTCACTCCTTTCAGGATTCTTTTTCCCGAAAGGCAAGTGAAGCAATAAGCCGTCCGAGGTTCTTTTTCCTGGAAGGTCAATCTAGCAATAAGCCTTCCGGGATTCTTTTTTCCGAAAAGTCACTCCAGTAGAAAATCAATGTTTGTATTATTGTCAATTTCTCCCTGAATACATTCTAGCAAACCGACGAAAAACCAATGTGTACAGCATTTCAGTCAAAAACAACAAACATTCATTATAGAATCATAACATTCAAGATACAATAAACATTTAAGCATTTGATGATTGTTCTTGTTGTGGAGGAGGCATCTCTCGAGCCTTACAAGTTAATAATTCATAGGTAATCATGTATCTACAATTGTCGGCATCATCGATTGCCCATGTAGAATCCGTCATTTTGATCCCTTGCATGATGTAATCCATGTACTTCAATACATACACCCTGCAATCATTAGTGTTAGTTTCCTTGGGCCTTTTCTTGACCACTGACAATTTGGGAGCAGCCTTCCTGAACTTGTCCGGATGCAATGATCGAAGAAGATATGCATAGTACTCCGTCTACATATCACAAAACGAGCCAAATTAGTGAAGTAAAGGTAAAACCAATGAAAGAAGATCGTTCCATGTAGAAACTCACCACATATTTGCTCTGTACGTTATACATCTGGGCTACCGTGATATAACCGGTATCATCATACATGAGATCAAGAAAAAGCACAGTTCATTTACCCAGATTGAACACGTATAAGATGAAATGAGAGTTGATGCACATTGGAATCATCACAAGTGAAGCTATATGGATCGGAATTTGTCCTTCGCTTCTCACATATGTGAAATGACCCGATCGAATGGCATTTACATCTTTAGAGACCTCGAGACGCGGCATGGATGTTTTTTTTTTTTTTTTTTTGCGTCTTTTGCGCAAACCAATTGCCTAATTCCCTTGAGCACATTTGCGCAAATAGACAACTCACAATGTAAACCCCATTTCTCTGGCAAGAAGGTCTCGAGATTATCAGCCTAGCATATGCGTCAATCACCTAATCAAATAGCCATTCACTAGGAGCAAGTGATTTCAACGCATGCTATGTGAAGTCATAAAGTTCCCTGCTTTGCTCTAAAGTAACTACAAAAGGAGAATCACTAGATGATGGAGCATACAATATGTCTTGTATTACCTTCGTGAGTTTTGTGGGAGCTATCTTCTTCATTGGATGGCCCTTAGGCCCACGATACACTGACACGAAGTCAACAACTCCAGGAGCAGTGGGAGCAGGGGCTGGAGAAGTTGTTGAGAGCTCTGCTAGGGATGCTGTCGGGGGTATGCACTCGGTAACCATTGAAAGCTGGGGACCCTCAGGTAATGACATTGACAACTGGGGAACTAGATACTCCGCATTGTATGATCAATCTATAGTCGTCCTGGGATTGGTCCAGAGAATTGGCTCGTCGCTGCCGAAAGGCTGCCTGTGCGATGAATGCTGTGGCACCGCGACAGATGTGAGCTGGCTCTGAGTAGGAGGGATGCTCTGCCCAACATCG
The DNA here is from genome assembly GCA_035668315.1 of Drosera spatulata. Lineage (NCBI taxonomy): Eukaryota > Viridiplantae > Streptophyta > Magnoliopsida > Caryophyllales > Droseraceae > Drosera > Drosera spatulata. The sequence continues at coordinate 3,791 of JAOVYX010003665.1, forward strand.
TCAGCTCCTACGTTCTTTCTCTTTCTCCCAAGAACTGAGGCCATAAAAGCCTTATATTGTGCATCCATCGGGGGAAGTAGAGCCGCGATATGGTCAGGAAGGACGACCTACGCCTCCCTAATACTGTCGACGAAATGTCGATGGCTCGTAATCTGAAAATATATTGAAATTATTCAATGCAAGTCGAACAATAATTAAATATTAAAGAAAAAAAATAAGAAAAAGGTACTTACGATGGAAAGAGCACAACACTGATCAAATAAGGAGCGATGCTCATACATTGGTCCGGGGTTGGGGTTTGGTGGATGAATAGGCAATCGAGTGATGCATCTATACCATGAAAAATAATCATCCAACGATAAGACCTCGGCTGCAGATGTAACAACAGCATCTAATGATGCCTGCCAATCATCCCAAAGAATCAAGTGATCCGATCGTAGTGTCGCCGCATCTACCTGTTGAAACTTATCTTTCGGATCCGTGTGGAACGACTGTCTCAAGGCCCTTATATCCACAGGAGGGGTAGGAATGTCTTGGAAGCATCCAAAAAATTGCCGTATGACTGTATCAGGCGTCTGATACTCCACGATCGGCCCATGTATCAGCGGAGTATAAGCCATCCTAGCTACGACGTTGACAACCATGAAGATGTCATCGTCAAACATATAATCAAATTGCGCATATGGCCTCTAAGTGAACTCAGTGCTCTGCATTACGTAAGGAGGCTATTAGGTTTTAGGCTTTCGATAAAAAATAAAAATCGTACAGTATTCGGTGATGCGTCTTAAACTCAAAACTTTCAAGTATATACCTGCATCCTATCGAACTCCCCACGATAAAAAACGAGATGGTGATGCGGGTTGTTCCTTCGAGACTGCCTCCTTGGCGTCTTCTCTCCATCCTTCTTGACGATCTTCTCGATCCGTCATCGCTTGATGCGGGGCAAATCATTATTCGTTTTACGAATCGGAATAGGTCGTCCGATGGAAATCCGCTCGTACGACCACACCTACGTACAAAAGCGAACATGATAAATTCAATAAGACATTGAGAATGAAATGAAATAAGAGATTTTTACCTGCAACAATGTAAGACATCCCGGAACAGAAGCGCAAGTTTTGTGCGAGGCAAAATACAATGCCCTGAATAGATGTGCCAAAACTGCAGCCCCCCATGCCTAAGACATGACCTCAGTCATGTCGGTTAGGAATCGAAGATAACGATGATGCACCGTATTCTTGTTCGTTGTGGGGAAGAGAATAGCTTCAATCACGTAGAGAAAAAACGCTTTGGTGTGGATCCAAAGCGTCTCGTCGTCTGCATCCACGGGTGGAGTACCAAATGTGTCTCATAATCACGCTTACTTAAATCCACCGCGAGTAATCCCCTCCTTATTGAACCGATCACCAAACTCTCTCACATCCGCCTGCTGTGAATTATCTTTCTTAATCGACCAAGTAATAGGTCTCCCTGTCATCAGCAGCCCCAAGATAAAACCAACATCCTCGAAGGTGATCGTCGCCTCACCAATCGAAAAGTGAAACGTATTGGTAGTGCTCTGTCATTGCTCCACCAAGGACGATAACAAGCATGCATCATTGCGTATGAAATGCTCGGGATGAATGAAGGCCTCGAAACCAGCTGCCTCTACCCACTGTCTCTGGATAAGATTCAAATCCCAACGGGTCAAGACAGTCGTGGCCTGATCCGAGACAGGCACCCCTCGCTCCTGTTAATATTCACGAAATTAAAATAAAAAATCATAGAATGATCACAAGCATAGAACGATCACAATCATTGAACGATCACAAAATACACTTCACTAGCATACATCATTCACGAAATTTAAAGCACGATCACGATCACAATCACAATGAAATACGATAAGCATAGAATGATCACAAGCATAAAACGGTCACAAGCATTGAACGATCACAAACATAATAATACGATCAATGGTGGAACGATCCAACAAAAAAAAAAAAAAAAACGCTTCAATGAAAAAATATACTCACGATGTGGTTCCAAACGTCGTCCGAAACATGTTTATTTTGGTCCCAAAGAATACAATTTTCGATGGGTCCGGGGTTAAAATCTTCCATGATAGACTCCAACCTCTACATACCGAACACGATCGACATAGAATAAGAAATCGATAACAAACCCAACATACAAATACATTGTTAGATGCATGAGTGTGAAAACGTACCTTGAGTATTGAGGAATGAAATTGAGAGTTCGAGATTTGAGTTGAGCGTATGAATAGCAGGATTCGCAGTCGCAGTAGGGTTTTGAGAGTTTGAAAACGAACAGGAAGGCGGATAAATTGAGTTTGAGTTTACCTTCCTCTAAATTTTTCCCCGGATGAATTGAGTTTAAGTTTACCTTCCGCTGAACTTTTCCCCGGATGCCTTCCGCTGAACTTTTCCCCGGATGCCTTCCGCTGAACTTTTCCCCGGATGCCTTTCGCTGAACTTTTCCTCAAATGAATTGAGTTTCAGTTACCTTCAGCTGAACTTTTCCCCGGATGAATTACCTTCCGCTGAACTTTTCCCCGGATGAATTGACTTTCAGTTACTTTCCTCTTTCCGCTGAACTTTTCCCCGATGGCATCCGCTGGACTTTTCCCCGGATGCCTTAAAATCCCCTGGACTTTTCCGCTGCTGCTTTTTCGAGTTCCAATGCATCCTTAAAATCTGGGATAAAGTATAGTGGAAGCCTGTCTTTTTAAAGGGGTTCAAGGTTTCTTTAGGGTTAGGGTTTGATATAAGGGTTTAGGGTTTCGTAATGATTAGAGATATTTTTTTCCAAAAAAATGATAAAAATCAAAATGTGGTATGATTTTGCAAAATTAGGAATCAGAATAAAATTATTAAGGTTAGGGTTTCTTGTACATTAGGGTTTGATATACGGGTTAAGGTTTTGTAATGGATAGAGTTTCATTTTTTCCAAAAAAATCTGATAAAAAAATAATAGATCCGTCCATTACTGAACTATAATCATCCAACAATGAAACGATGTTCAAGATTACAACGATATAATCATCTATACCGGATATTCATAACATGATGATTAGATCACTCATCTTCTTCAAGATGCACGTCGGTTGATCTTTCTGTCATGACTTTGTCATGATTTCTCCTATCGTGATATGTGTAACATTTACACAATGAGCACTTTCTAAGTTTCTTAGGACCGTGCTGTTGTTCAATGCCACGTTTGATACGTGTTTCCTTCTTGCGGCCTTTTGTTTAAGATACAAGTAGATCCAAGATCACATCATCCACATCTGCTACATTGTCCGACTCTTCGTAGACCGTATGTTCTTGGTCTTCTAGACTGCCTCCATCTGTTTCATCGGGATCAGGGACGAACTTGGAAATGCTTTTCTTTTCCCTTTCTACTAATTCCAAAGCATAGTTATAACCCTGTTTCGAACAAGATGTTTGCATTGTTAAATCTTGGAACGATCGACATAGATGGTTGCACCTCATCGTCTGTGATGAGTAATCAACCTCATTTTGTGACATATGGATACTCTTGCCATCGATCCTATTTCCATATTTTCTCCAACGGTCCAGGATGAGGTACTCGGGAATCTCAGTTTTGCAAATGACATCAAGAAACCGCAACATGTGTCGACAAATCATACCTGAATGCTCGAACATCAAACAAGTACAGGCGATGAGGTCAACCTTCGTGTGATGAGCCAATCTATATGTCCTCCGTTTTGCCCGAGGATCAAAGGCGTTAGTCAACATATACATGTCGACATCTTCAGACGTGGACTCATTCAGCAACGCATACTGATTTGCCTTTTGAAGCTCAATCTGAAATCTACGAAAGATTTCTTTCGTGTACACCCTTGCACCGTGAGCTTCTAAACACGAGTGCAAAATTACAGTACGACTCTTGTAGGTAGTTTCATAGTCTGCCTTCCATTCCCGAGAATACTATTTCTCCAACGCTTCTTGAGATCTCACAATAAAATCCTTCATCGAAGAAATGATTCGTACCTTTGCTCCTCAAAGTGGTACTCATCCCGGCAGCAAAAAAACATTTTGAATATGTAGGAATTAATTTTTCCTTCACCATGTACAGAGAATGCAACCATTCATTGTCCGTTAACCCATGGTCGATCAGCAGCTGTCACCATCGTGCTTCGAACTCCTCAATTGTTAGTGATTTCATCACACAAAGATGAAAATCATGTTTGAACGTGTCCGGATGACGCGAATAAACATGGTGAAGCTTCTCTGGTTCTTTCGAACTAATGTGCCAAGAGCACAATGCATGATGAGTGTTTGGAAAAACCCGAGCAATCGTATTGCCCATCGCCCTATCTTGATCCGTGATGATTGTCTTGGGAGCTTTATTCTTCATTGCTTCCAACCAAGTACTAAACACCCATTCGAACGTTTCTTCGGTTTCGTCTCTCAAAAGTGCAAAACCGAACAGGATCGAATGATAATGATGATTCACACCGGTGAACAGCGTGAAAGACATCGAGTATTTGTTCGTTCGATACGTGGTATCGAACGTAACTGCATCTCCTAAACATTCGTAAGCCATCCGAGATTTGGAGTCAACCCAAACAATTGTGTCGATTCTGTTTTTCGAGTTGGTCTTGTAACGATAGAAAAAGTTGCTCATTCCATCATCATTGAGCGCCTTCAAATAGTTCACTGCAGCCTGTGCATCCCCGATATTATCATCTCTAACATTTTCTCAAATTGCGAAGCTCATTACGGACATCTCTCTCAGAAAACCCGATATTTGTGATACCTCCGGTCTATGCCAAAAGCACGTTCATCATTCTACTTGTCCCGATTCCCGATTCGTCCATAAGAGATATCAAAGATCTCGCAATTGGAGTGATGTTCTCTCTTGTGGACATAAGATTCACTTTGTTAGGAAAAACTAGAGGATGATTATGACCGCCTTCATACCTTGTAACGACCCAAATGTCTTCCGCCGGACGATGGACGACGAACATTCTCGCTTTACAATTTATGCGTTGTACACGATCTCGTTTTCTGATTTTTTTTTTTTTCCCCTTCAGCTCTAATTCGCTGCTTTCTATTGTTTTCCCCGCCAATCGACAAGTGAACATCTGAGAACATAAATTTTTTGAACGTGTGTGTTTCCTACTGCCCTTGATATTCACCTGGAATCTCGTGCTTTTTGCAAAACTTTTGTAAAAATCTTCCGCTTCTTGTAACGTGTTAAATGTTTTACCTTCAAAGGGCTCTGAATTCTCATATTTCTCATATTCATCGCTTTGGATGGGCTCATTGGAGGTCAAGACTTCTTCATCTTCGAAATCGTAATCAAAATGTGGCTTCATGAGAAATTTTTGTGAAGTTAAAACAAACCGAAAATATGAACTGAGTGAAATGAAGAGCAAATTTTTTCTATTTGCGTTTTTCAGTAGATCGACACTTGGACAAATGTAATTGGTTGAATATCAATTCCAGATCTAAAACACATAAAATACTGACACGTGTGCAGTTTTTATTTTTTAAAACTTGTCTTTCGGGAAAAAGAATACCGGATGTGACACATGTGCAGTTTTGATTCGTTAAAACTTATCTTTCGGGAAAAAGAATACCGGATATGACACGTGTGCAATTTTGATTAGTTAAAACTTGACATCCAGGAAAAATAATACCGAAAGCCATTCTTCCGCAATAAAATATACCGGATTCATTCGCATTTTAATCTAAGGTCACGATCGTAATTTCATCTATTTTAGCCTTCGGGAATCTTTATGACGGTATCCGTTGTAAAGTATAACGGATTTAACGAAATTTTTTTTAATCTTATCCGTTCATCTCACAGACGGACGGCTGACCTTTGTTGGCTGTGTAAGGTTACGCAGTCAACGTATGTCATTTATCATCACCCTTATATATCTAGTGTCATGTTTAAATTGATGAAATGAAACTGAAAAGAAATAAGTATAATTTTCTAAAGGTATAGAATTGTCTATGTTGAAACCCCTTATTTCAATGCAGACATAAGTGTCAGAACTTGGAATTTTTTTTTCTTTTTTTTTTTTTGTCTGTGAAAGGCGAAACTTGGAAACGTTAATAAAGCAACACGGAGATCCAATATTGGTTCATTGACCCTTCAAAAGTCTCAAACTGAAAAACACAGGCCAAATGCGAACAAACAACGACATAAAACAGATAAAAAAAAAACCGAAAAAGACTGGAATTACACTTACAAACATATAAAGATCAATATATAGATCCCAAATCCGCCAACGTGTTCTACGTGGATTCGACCTCCTCGCTTTTCACAAAGCACCACCGAGCGAAGAAAAGAAACAGACAACAACGAAACCAACACGAAGAAGAAAATGGCGTCGCGATTTCTCCTCTTATCTTTACCTTCAAAATGGAGACACAGACATCATCGCACCATCGATTCCTGAAACCCTAACTCGATCAATCGACATTTTAACGAGAGTAATCACGATCCTATCAATCCTCGATTCTTCGATTCCGATTCATCACATTCAAATCCGCATTGTTGAGTGCATTCGCTGATGAGATTGATTTGATTTGATTGTGTGTGTGTGTTGGTTGTAGGAGGAATGGGGGAAGCGGCGGCGAAGGTGTTGTATATAGTGGTGCAGGACGAGGCGGAGGAGAAGAATGGAGAGAGGGGGGTGATGAAGGATGGGAATGGTAAGGAGAGTTTTAGGTATACGCGTCCGGTGTTGCAGAGTACTCTGCAGCTCATGGGATGCAAAGCTCGTCATGCTTTCAAGGTATCCATCTCCATAGTTTCTCTTTGGTGTATTCTCTCGGTCTCGAAATATAAATGGCATATTAACAGCATAAGGGAAGAGTTAGTGGAGTGTATGTTGGAGGATGACTGATGATTTGGTACTTTAAGAATTAAAACTTCGCGAATTAGCCATGCTATGTTGCCATTGATTTGAGACAATTCAAATAGTCAAGAAGTGTCCTTCTCCTTAATCATTTGGTCAAAGGTTTCTCACCACCATCCCCCCCAGCCCCCAGCCCG
>JAOVYX010003666.1:0-10828 GCA_035668315.1 Drosera spatulata
GTCCCCGGCATCATCAGCGGCCGCCTCCATGATCGGAAACCGCGCCGTCCCAATCTCCTCTGACAAAAGAGACTGAAACCCAAATCCATTCACATTCTGCCCACCAAAACCCATCTGAGAACCCCTCTGATTACCTTGCAACATAGGATTCAAGGGAGTAGAAGTAAAGGGTTTGTATTGATTTGCCTGGTTGGACACGGCGGAGCTGATGAGATCGAGTCTACGGGAGTAGGGAGAAATAGAGGATGATGCGGAGGAGGAGAAGGGCGATGTGGGAATCCCGGTGTACTGCTGCACCATGGCACGGAAATTTCCCGTGTCGACTGCTAGAACCGTCGTGGGAGCTTTCCTCGATGCCCTTGTTCTCTTCTTGGGGCGAATATGCGTAGTGGACTGATCCGGCAGCCCCGGCCTGGAGGGATCTTCGTCATAACCGTGGATGCCGCTATTGGTAGAATCCATTTTGGAAAAGATGAAGAGACAGTGAAGTGTACTGTCGGTATAAATGTTCCCCTTGGTTTGCTGATTATTGGGTGTGATCAGGTTTGGTTTTTGGAATATTGTTTTTTCATTTAAGGGTTAAGGAGGGAGATGTGAGGGTTTGTTAGCTATGGGATGACGAATAAGAGAAGGGTTTTGAAAGTTATTGATGTTAGGGAAGATGCTTGTTTGACTATTCGTCTGGTTGGTTTTGTTTGAGGGTTCATATGGAGGAGGGATCAATCTAGATATTGGGGACCAATTATGTAACTTGTGCAATATTAAGTGTTCGTAGATATGATTCGATTATAGCGCTGCAAGCGAGGATTATTCAAGACTCATCGTGTCAAAGGTATCGTTCAATGTGATATCGTTATATCCTGCACTGATATCATATTCCGGGAATCGCTTTATCTAATGTGCAAACTTCCAATAAAACTTGTTTCAAAAAGGACTTTATCAAATATCCGAAATGATAATAGAAATCTAACATATGTATCTCTAGCATGATGTAGGTGAAGTTTGATAATAATGTATATATAATATGTCAAGGAAATTGTTAAATGGTTTGATAATACTATCTATATTAATAAGGTACGTTTTTTTTCCGATAGTTTATCACTTTAGAACTTCGTAGTTCCGCAATTAAGCGTGCTTGACGTGATGTAATGTTGAGATGGATGACCTCCTGAAAAATAGGAACAAGTGTAAGATTTTTAGTCCCGAAAATGTTATTTTTTTCGATAGAATATTCTAGTAAAATAATTTTTGAAGATAAAATTATACGAGAGTTTTGCAAATACGATATATGAAATACAACAATATCCTAAATATTATCACCCAACACACCACACGTCACCACTCATCTTTTTCTCCATTTTCATCATCTACCATAGGACGATATCGAAATGTTAGAGTGAGATTCTATGCATATAATTAATTACCTCACTATTAAATATGTAATGAATGCTACATGAAATAACTTGGTTAGAAACCACTTGTAAATAATTAGACGATATATTTGTGAGATAATATAATGTAATTTGGGTTTACATAACATCATTCAGGTTTATAATGTTATTGTTTTGGTATTTTTTTTATCTTTTATACCTACAAACTTGTTTGGGTTACTTGATCTTGTCATGGACTACGTCTGTAACGGCATAACGTCACGTGCCGGACATGTCAGATTTCAAGGTGTTATTGGTTGATATCAGAATAAGGGGTTTTTAGGTTAAAGGTTAAGGAAAATAAGAAAGTAGATTTAAAAAAAAAGGTTTGTATTACGCACTGAGTGTATGAACGAATGTGATTTAATTTGTCAAAGAGGTCGAGTTGTGAATAAACACGAACTCCCTCGAAATGTATAGTGACTCAAATTATCATTAAACCACTAAATTTCTACGAGAGTCATGCACGAAAATCCTCACCTCTCATCCTGAGAAAAGGAAACGAACCACGAAAGACGGTCGATGAGATTTTTGCTCGAGTCCCGATCAAGAGTGGGGATGTGGGTTTTGACTGTTATGTCAAACGGATCAGGACCGAGATCATATCATGGGATGTTGCAATGAACCCTCGATTTGAGCACCCGATGCTTCAAGCCGAACTTCTTCTGAGGTCTTTACCCTCGAGATATACGTGGACTCGTGTCCACCGGAAATATAACCAGTTCATATGAAATGAAGAGCCTAATCGACTCTTCTATCAAAATGGACAGTGGATCGCGGGCTTTGCGATAGTGGAACGAGAGTTCCGAAAGAACTTTAGTTGTCGCAAACGCTTGTGTACGAGTAAGGTCAAAGCACATTAAAAGGACTAGTGTTGGTATATGGGACCAGTTCTGAGATTACTCTTGAAGTAAGGGTGTATATAATACCTCAAGGAAAAGTTTAAATGGTTTGATAAGACTATCTATGTCAATAAGGTGCCTCTTCCTTTTCGATAATTTATCACTTTAAAACTTCGCAGTTAAACGTGTTTGACGTGAAATAATGTTGGGGATAACCTTCTGAGAAGTTTCTCAAGGTGTGTACGAGCGAAAGGACTAGTGTTGGTATATGGGGTCAGTTCTGAGATTGCGTTCTTGAAGTAAAGGCGTATATAATACCCCAAGAAAAAGTTTAAATGGTTTGATAGGAGTATCTATGTCAACAAGGTGCCTCTTCTTTTTCGATAACCTATCACTTTAAAACTTTACAGTTAAGCGTGTTTGACGTAGAATAATGTTGGGGGTGATCTTCTGGGAAGTTTCTCAAGGTGTGTGCGAGTGAAATGACTAGTGTTGATATATGGGATCAGTTCTGAACCTGAAAAATGATTTTTGATGACGATTCGATAACGAGGATTGGTCGGATGTTACAGTATATCTATCAAAGTTGAATTTTTGGTTGAACTGTAGATTGTAGTTTACCTAATTCTACCATCGAAATGGACCAAATTCATGAACCATTGACTATGAAGTAATGGGTTTCATACACTAATGATAAATGTAAGAATTTCGAGAGGGAGGGACTTGTTTGTCCTTCAAGCTACGTCGATGTGCATCCTGGCGGCGTAGGATGATCGACTTCTTGAGCCAATAGTTCCGAACGTCAAATACTCTCCTTCCGACTTATCATACCAAAGGAACCAACTTCCGACTTAGCTAGAATAACTAAGGCTAGTTGATGCCCGACCTACGACTAAACGTAGTAACATTGCCCACGGAGGAGGTTGACCTCATCTACGGTGGGTAATAGGTATGTAACTCTGACTATAGCTAACTTGTAAAGGTTTTCGGGCATCAGTGGTCCGTTCTCCTCCTCATGTCCCCGGTCTAGCTCTATTATGGTACAAGTTCTAATTCATTACTCAAATATAGCTACTAAGATTGCATATGAACTTTGAAGAATACTCTTCTGAGTAAAACAATAGAATCAACTAGACTAGTTACGAATCCCTACCAAAAAATTGGTATATAAGCCAATACCATTTATAAACCTTGCGAATGGTTCCGAGCCCAGTTATGTGTAACATTCATCTTCCCAACGACTATATTTTTGTGAAACGTCCATCCTCCTAACGGCTATATTTTCAAAAAAACAACGATAGTTAGTTTTTCTTATCAAATATGATATGCTTCACATATAAAAAAAATTTCAAATTCTATCAGTTCATCGCACCACACTTGATAAACGGTTTCATCAACCTTCAAAAAGAGGTTGGGAGTTCGATTCCAGAAAGTGTTCAACTCACTTGATGGTTAAACTCGTCAGCTTCAGTCAGTTTAAATGGGACTCAGGGTTTGCGGACCCCTGGGACCCAGGAGAATCCTTCGGGGCGAATCTTTAAAGGGAAAAATCTCAAATTCCTCTTAATTCTTCTAGCTGAGATACCCCAGCTCCAATAACTAGAGTGGGTCGCAGCATGGGTCAGGGTCTGGGTCGGATCATAGACAAAAAGACTATTGGGCCGGCCCCAATCTACAATGACGGGCTTCAAGCACGGCCTAGTCCACAGTTTCGAGACAATTTTAAGACTGCGAATAGAAGCATTCATGTAATGGGTTTCGTTTTGGTGGATTGGGCACGTAAATTATTCTGAGGGCACTTAAACATCGATCATCACCTAGTCGATCCGTCATTATGTACATACAAGAAAGTGTTTATGAATCGAATACGCATAAATATGATTGATACGTCCACGGTTTTTGTTCAAACACAATCATTCACAAGAATTGCCTATTACCATCAATAGAAGTTATTCGCGAATTTCCTTTTCAACATTGTTATCATTTGGCCCATAGTAATCGTAGTGGAGATCACAATCGAGATTGGAGACAAATCGATATAATTGTACTTCTCATGATACATCAAATCTCTTGATTTCAATGCGTAACTACGAAATTCAGATCCATAAACCAACTTAGAAGTACCAGATCACGATAATATCTTTTGTGATGTATGCGATTTCGCGTCACTTACAATGTTCTCACGTTACAATATCACAGTATAAATATTGACACTGACAAATCTATCATATACTGATGTCAAAATACTCCTAACCCTCGACTTGAAACATCCATTTTCATAGATTAATTCTCAACCTTGAAGCATCCATTTATTTGAATTCTCTTCATGCGGATGGAATTGTTTATCTTCATTGAAATCCATCATACTTCGTTCTTGTGAAATTAATTAAAATATGTTTTTATTTAGATTATTTCAAATTAACTGAAATGTTTCTTTATTTGAAAATCTTATTTTTTTTATAAAATTATCAAAACATCCATTTTTTATTTTTATTTTTAAACATGTATATTTTATATCACATAAACTCATCAAATCATTATTTTTTTTTTCTTTCTCACTATTATCTTCACACTTATAAAAACAAAAATATTATTATCTATTAAATTCACACAAAAATTTTGGCATGGGACCAAATGTTTTTTTTTTTAGAGAATTAAATCTCATGAATTCAAGTGGGAGTAGACTTTTGAGAATTAAATCTCAAATATAAAGGCTTTCAAAAAAAATAAAAAATTGCAGTGCAAGGTAGGGCACCAGAATGTGATCTTCAAAATCCACGTGTCAGGCGGTAGTTGTTCCAGGAAGATCTCAACGGTGTCCACACACTAATCATACCATAGGTCTCGTTGATGAAACAATTGGGAGTAATTAATCACATTATCACTACTAGTCAATTTCATTGGCCACCCTTCAACTTCAATACTTATCTGCTAAGCTTTTTACACCTAGTAATGCTAGTGTGAGAACATTGACACTTAGAGAGGACCATCCTCTAAGCGTAAACTTTAAGGAAACTAAATTTATAAAGCCAGCTACAAGTAGAAATGAGTTTGAAATAAGTTTGGAGATAAAACCTCATATAAACACTTCTTTGTTTCTCGAGCTCTGGATCCTCTATTATGTCGTCTTGCGACAATAAAGGATCCAAGGATGGAAATCAACCGCAAACATTGTAGTGTAGTTTTGATATTGATTAATATTGAGCCGATTTTCATCTTTGGATTTCTATCATGTAACAGCACAAATCTTAAATCCTAATACGTACGTCTCTCCATATGATTTGAAAGCAACGAAAATCAAATAGGAAACAAAATGACACCGTACAAATCAAGTCACGTAAAACATATAACAGAGGATCCTGATTCGTAAATATAATAAGAAAAAACATATTTAACTTCCTTAATTATGAGCCGGAAACACTTAATCCCTTTTCATTATGAAAATGTATAAATAATCTCTTAAAAACATTAAACAGTATGTTTTTTTATATCAAAACCCTCCTGAACAGTGACTGAAAAAAAGATTAAATGTATATTTTTATAATTCAAAGGGTTAAATATTTCTGATCCATAATTAAAAAAGATTAGATGTTATTTTTCCAATATAATATGCTCCACTTACAAACTTTTATCATGATTCTTATTCGCATTAATCAAACTCAAAGTCTTGTTCAAGGAGATTAATAAGTTCGCTATCACAATGAGACGGTGGTGTATTCCTTTCAATTTTCGACTCTCACCACTTGTTTTTGACGCATTGCTCTCTTGGTCGGTTCCAAAAGGGCCCGCCCAATCTTCTCACCAAAAATCATTTCAATTTTTTGCTTTTTCGAGAGATGGCCACACATATTTTGGCTTGGACTTATCGAAGATGGGCACAAAATCACAAAATAATTTCTCATAAATTGAAGTGAACCTTTTACAATTCTTGGATATAGTTTTCTGTGGCTTGATTGAGCTTAAATAATATTCCCTCCGTCCCTTAAAAATACTCCATCCGTCCAATAAAAAATATAATATTGTGATCGAAATTAGGAGTTTATATAAAAGAATTTTTTTTATTTGCATAATAATAGGGTTTATTGGAATAAGTAGAAAAAAAAAATGAATTATTGTAACAGATAAAAAGTGATTTAATGTTTTTTTGTTTTTCAAATAAGAAAATATTGGATTTATAGTAGGATGATCGAATATAGTAAACGTTGTATTTTTCGTGGTACGAAAGAAATAGAACATTTTTTCTTAGATATTTAACAAAAATTATAATATTTCTTTAATGAAAAGTTTTTTCCTCCAAAAATATCAAAAACATCATTGTTTTTATTTTATATTATATCAACTCATCTCACTATTATTTCTTTTTTTCATTTTTTTTTCTTTTCTTTCTCTCAAAAACCTTTAAAGAAAAAAATTTTTACTTAAAAATTCAACGCACACATAAATTCTCATGCAATCAATTTATTGCAATTAATATGAAATGAAGGGAGTGTAAGAAAACGGATCTTAGTAAAATAAGTAACATTCTAAGTAGGGATGAACATGAAACGGGATGGTCCGGTAATTAGTCATTTCCCATCTCGTCTCAATATTTTCGGTATCTATGATTTTTTTCTCCTATACCGTCCCGATTTTTTGTTATTTGTATTCCAGGGTATGGGAAGTCGGTATTTCGATTCGATCTTAATAACATGATAGAATCAAATGGTACAAATCGAACTTTACATACAAACTTAAATACATAGGAAACTTACTTAAATACAACTATTATGATAACAACATCAAGAAACTTATTTTAGTCACATTTTGGAAAATAATCAGTAGTAGCAATCCAAACATGCAGTAGCAATAGCAAGTACACACATTAGCAAATTCAATTACTTCCACAGGTAAGACTGTAGAAAAACTTGTTAAGCTCGAGGCTTGGCTCGTTGAGAGGTCGTTCAAACTCGTTCGATTACAAAACAAAACGAACAAAAACAAAATTCTCAACTCGTTTAACTAAATGAACTAGTTTGAGCATATCTCTGTTCAGCTCGTTTCGGGCTCGAGCTCGGCTCGTTAAGCTCGATAAGGACTCGGGCTCAACTAGATAAAAGCTCGATAAGGACTCGTTATATATATATATATATATATAATAATTGGATACTTTTGAATATACTAAATATATGCTATTTATATCTAGTAAAACACTATAATTCATGTTTTTTTTAAAAAAAATTGAAATGGACTTAATCTAAACGAGTTCTTAACGAGCCGAGTCGTAAACGAGTTTCAACGAGTCCTAAATAAACGAGCCTGTAAATGAGTTGAGTGATCCGAGTTTTTAATGAGTTGAGCCTGAATAGACTAAACAACTAAACGAGTTGAGGCCGGCTCAAACTCAGCTCATTCGGCTCCGTTTACACCCCCTATCCACAGGCAACTACAAACAAGACAGTAGGTGCAATTAATAAACCTCAGCAACTTCAACAACACAAATATAAACACGCCAATAAAAAATATAACGATATCTCATGGCAACAATCAGCCAAAGAACATAAGAACAATTATAAAGTAATAACAAGAGCATTACTAAAGTGACCATAACTCAACTAGGTGTTGGTTTTCTGGGGTTGATGTTTATGTGTTTTTATTTGTCCAGTCTGATCCGGTACTATTTGTTCGGGTTTTTGGTTTATAATTCTGTACCGATTTTTGTTTGGGTTTTTGGTTTTTGGTTTTTATTTCGATATCTTTGAAAAAAATCTCCTGTTGTCAATTTTCTTTGGTTTGTTTCGGAGATGGTCCAATTTCTTCGGGTTTGATCCCGGACATATTTTTGGGATTGGTTTTGCTCATCCCTTGTTCTAAGAGTGTTTTGCGTGCAATTAATGAAGATGAGATGTGTCAAAAGGTTAAGCAAGATAACAGTATCGATTCGATCCAAAAGAGCAATTTGGAGCATTTGCCGTCCCATAAATGCTATCCGTCAGAAAGGGGACATGCACAAGAAAACTTCGGTTGTTGAATTCGTGCCGAGTGCTTTTTTGGTAAACCGAGGTGAAAAATTATCAAAAACAAGTTTTTGGTAAATTAGCTTAATTTTACGTGCTATTAAAATTGGGTTTTGGATAATTTTTAGAGAAATTTAGCCAAAATATGATTTGCGAAACAGAATGTTAGGTTTGCAAAAAAAAAAAAAATCCACAATCGAACACACGAAAAATGATTTAAAAAAACTTTAATTTATAAAACAGAACGTTAGGTTTGCGAAATAGTCTGAAACAATTTTATATTTTTGAGTTGTATGTTTTTGAAATTAATTTCCGATGTATCTTTTTATATTATTTTTTGAATTTTTATATTTTTAGGAATTTATTATAATTTTTAATCAACGTTTCTCTACTTTTTGTAAGTATAAAAAGATTTAACTATTATCAAGGATAAGCAACCAATTTCGAACAATATGATAAAGGATTAGATGTTTTTTTAGGATATCAATCCTTCGCGTTCCTTCGATAACGAGATTATTAGAATTGCTCTTAGTATTATTAAAATGAAAAATTAATGAATGCTATGATTAATTTTCTCTCTTTTATATTTTATACTCCCTTTGTGTTAATTTAATCGAAATGTTTTGATCCGACATAAAAAATAATGCATGTGTTGATTTAATAGATAATGAAAATATTGTTGAGTGTGTGAGAGATATGAATGAGTAACAAAAAAAATAAAAAATAAAATAATGATAGGATGAGTTGATGTAATACTCACTTTCTCCTATAAAAATTAAATCATTTGTCGTATTTGAATGTCTCACAAAAATTTTAACTTTCTTATTTAGAAATATTTTCCTATAAAATTATTAAAATATCCATATTTTTTACTTTATATGGCATTAATTCATTTCATTATATTTTCTCATCCTTTTTCTCATCACTTCTCTCCCTCATATTAATCTAAGGATAAAAAAATTATCATTCATAAAATCAACACAGGATAAATTTCCGTGACAAATTAAAACGTTATAATTTTTATGGGAAGAAAATAATATAAGACAGAGGTGTTTTGAATTTTATATATAAAATTTTCAAAATAAAAAAAATATTTCTACCTCCGTTCCATAATTATTACAACGTTTTTCTTTCCTTATATTATTGAACATGTAATTTAAAAGATTTCGTTACTCATCTAAATTTTTTTAATAGCATACATTTATAGTTATGGTGTTTATTATCATTAATGTTTCATAATATTTATCAAAAAATAATGTTTGATCATCCGATAACACCGATCAAAGGTTCTATCCTCATACGTATTAGATCAAAAAATTATAATTTTTTTGGGACGGAGGAAATATATCTTTTGAAAAAACTTAAATAGAATAATAATTACGTAAATTACTCAAAACTACATTTTTCAAGAAATAATCCAAAAAATATACACACGCAAAAATCATTCCAAAAAACTATAATTTCAATCCAAATAATCCCTCTCTCCTCTTTCTCTCCCGCACCACATCACCCCTATACCTTCACATCTTCTGCCGTCGTCGCCTCCTATTCATCTGTCCTTACCTTCCCTCCAAAGCTCTCATCCCCCTCTTCTCTGTCACAATCATGGTGATTGTCAATGTTTCATCACCATATTATCCTTCAACCATAGCGTATGCTCCTCTCTATTATCGTCGCGCACACCATCGATGCTGGATCATGGTGAATCACGCTGCAACGCTGCTGGTGGATGAGAGAGAACGATGCTGCTTTGACATTTTCATGGATGGATGGATCAATGGAGAAGATGAAGAAGAAGATTCTGGAAATCGATTAAGGGACGATCGATGACAGGGAAGTTTGGTGTACAAACGGTTTCTTAATCGAAGATTCTGGATATCGTTTCATTTCGTTTTTTCGTCATGCACAAAAGGTGTTTGACGAAATGTCTGACCTATTCTGAAATTCGAATATGTTTGTTTTGTTCTATCATAGGTTTGCAGATTGTGATGCTGATGGTGGTTGGGTAAATGGGTTCTTGAATTATCATGCACACAGATGTCGTTTTGTTTCAGGTGAAGAACACGAGTATCTATTTTAGGCGTCGCTTTATTTTTTCTTCTGTCGCTCTATTTCAGACGTCGTTTTGTTTTTTTCCTTCTGTCACTCTATTTTCAAGCACTCTGTGTTTTTATACTGGCACTCTGTATTAGAGCGTCTTATATGAGAAATAGAGCGGCAGAAGAACCATTACCCAAACAGAACGTCAGTTAAAAAATAGAACGTCAGTTAAGTATTTGTATTGTTTTGGGTTGTTGTTATTATGCTGAGTAGAAGGAAAACAATCTTGTAACGATAAAGATTCGTAAGAAGATTCCGACGACGTCGTCGGATTTCGGTGAGAGGTTCGACGATGGTGTGGATGATGGATATAAAATAAAGAAAGTATAAAACTTTATATTTTAAATTTGTATGTATTTGAAATTGTAATAACCCAAAAATTTGTTGAATTTAAAAATATATATTGGATTAAAAATATACGTATGAAGCGTATGCAACGAACGTATAAATAAAATTTATGAAC
>JAOVYX010003667.1:0-10826 GCA_035668315.1 Drosera spatulata
AATAGTTAGAAACCTTAAGTTTAATTTAGTTGATCAAGTTCAACCTTCTCTGTGGGACCGACCCCTACTTCCACTACGACATTTAATTCTATATTTATAAAGTGAAGTGGGTACTCTTAAATATTAATTTGACGTGTAGACGACAGCACGCATCATGTATAAACTCTCGAAGCACGTAAAACGACGATGAATCGTGAAAGTCAGCTTTTTGAGCTCATGACTTGCCATTTTCTTCATCCTTCTTTATTCTGTGTATAAACTTCGCGTCATTCTGCCAAAAACATAAAAATACAACAGTACCAACATTCCAAGATAGAAAGACGCTAAAAACATAAAATCGACAATATATGAGGAATAAAACAAACATTTGGAATAAAGAAATGATGTATGTTTATGCACACATCAAATTCCCTTAAGCTAAACCTTTGCTTGTCCCTAAGTAGAGTCTAGACTCCAAACAAAGAAAGAAATGTGAAAAACGGGTGTTTAATAAACAAAAATTTAAAAACGGGTCTAGAGTCTAGACTCAAAATATTGCTTTGCAAATTTTTTATTTTTTTTCACTCTTTGTTTTTTTTTTTCCTTCTCTTTTCTTTTTTATTCTGAGTAGGTCTAGAGCATTCTCCAATAACCAAAAATAGCATGAGTGTTATCATGAAAAAACGGGTGTTTAATAAACAAAAATTTAAAAATTTTCTCTTCAAATTTTTCAAAAACCACTCCATACTTCCCTATAAGTGATGGATAAATGAAAAGATGGCATAAAAGGGAAACATGAAGGTTGTTTTTTTGTTTTTACTCTTTTTAAAGTGTCTAGCTACGGTTTAAGTCACTACTTAAGAGCTATCTACACATGAAAAAGGTCATCACATAGGAATATACTATAATGATGTTAGCAAAGATTCAGAACTTCCTTAGAGACAATATTCAACTACATGTGTTAGTGTAACATTTGTGATGGCATAAATCATCATTTTACTTTGCTCAAGCCATAGATTTAAAAACAAGTTTTTTTGTTGTTTTTTTTTTCCAAAATTTTTTTAAGGAATCTCTAAGTAAATAACTCATCATCCCTAAAAATTTCCCTAATCTAAAGCATGACATTGTCCTCAATGTACAAATAAAGTTAAAGCGCGGAGGACAAAGGAATACCTGTTAGCTAAGGTTCTCCCGAGAAACAACCAAAGGTTCTGACCCAATTCCAAATATCATGAACCATGCCATCCATTCCGCTTTGAAACTCGAGGATTGTACGAATATGGTTGACCTCACCAGCTATGGACTTCTGTGCGAGCTTCATCTCTTGGAGCATCTCCATCATCAGCTTTTGGTTTTCTTGAAGCTCAGCTATATGACCCTTCAAGATGTTGAAGTTGCAAGGTGTAGGAGCTACCATGGGGTTGTTCGTATCAGCAATCGGCTCATCTATGTCCTCGATCCATCTATCTACACTTACTACGCTGATTTTTATTTCACGTGGCAAGTTATTGTTCGACATCTGACAAAACACAACTTGATAGTAAAAATTTCTCTCATACACATAATGTAAATAAGAAAGAGAGAAAACACTAGAAAACATACATAGAAGCATAATTAGTAATGAAGGAATGAAAAGTGATGATGACATGGAAATGAATTCATTACTTAGGTTTCTTTAAACATAAAAGATGGGCATTAAGGGAACTAAGTTAATAAAAGTAGAACGAGAATGCATAAAACATAAAGATTCATACATCTCTGATAAGAAAAAGTGCAACTGACTCAAAATAAAAACATAAATGGAATGTCTAGGAATGACCAACCTCCCCTAAGCTAAGCTAAAGTGGAGTCTAAATAAAAATACAGACTCATAAAACTACACTGACTAGCTAAGGAAAATTACATAGGAGGAGATTGTTGTGAAAATCTGCTATCTAAATAATCGAAAACAAGGCGCTGAAAATCTTACTGACGCTGCTGCATAGCGTCCAAGCATGAAGTCACATCAGCGCGTAGATCAGCTACCTCCCGATGAAGAGATTGATAAGCAGTGTACCAGTCCATAAGCGGTATCTGCTCAGGTGCAACTAGTGCAGAATGATGAAAATGATGAGAATGAAACTGATGTGAATGGGGTGACTGATGCTGCTGAGGCTCACCCATAGCTAGGTCACCTTGAGTCTTGGTCATTATCCTCCGCGGCTAGTGGAAAGCCCCAATTCCTCAGATCAGATAACCGAAAAGAGGCTCCTAACCAGGTCTCACGGTAAGATAGTAGATACCACGATCGACAGAGATCATACCAATCCTCATCAGACTATCGAAACCAAACGGTCCTTTAGTCGGCTCAGAAAGGACTGGAACAGATGTCATGTCATAGCCAAAGTGCGCAACTAGTGGGGTAAGTAACCCACAATTGAGAATCAGTGCTCTAGGGCTGTCTGCAGCGACTGCCTCTATCTTCTCCACTAGCAAGTATCCGGTTCTAAGGTACGGATACTACTGTGGAGACACAAGGTTGTGCAACAGCACAAAGAAAATACCTAGCTCTTTCTGTGGCATAGCCCATTGGCTACTCCCGGTAGCCAGCAGTGTATAAGATTGGAACTAGTGCAGAATACGTAGAATAGGGTTTCTGAGAGTGGAACTCTTACTGCTGTTGGTGTTTTATCCCCCAGTCAATGTCAACTCTTGCATAGTGCCTGCAAGTGTGGCACATAGCCCCTCTCGTACTCCTGGTAGCCTCTCGATCATAGATGATATATCCGACAGAGATCTGCCAGGTTCAGGCCTCTCATCCCGTTCTCCAGCTGGAACGAGAGGTACTCCTCCACCGCATCATCAGCTGGAGCCTGGCCAACTGTGCTAGTCCAAGTACTCAGAACCTCATGGACTAGGGATGGATATGTAGGCCATCCAGTCAAAAAGGTGTGATTCCACCCCAGCTGTGTAACAGCGCGTAGAATCTCAGTACATAAACCAAGCGTGGCTAACTCACGAGAATGGAGAAATCTGGTCCGACAGATAGCTCTGCGAGAAGTCGCTCCGTGACGATCCTTATACTCGTCTGGAATAACTATAGAATCATGTGGATATGGGACTAGAATGCGCTTAGCTAAAGTGCCCTCGCCCGATCGAAATGATGGATGTTTGGAAAGAGGCATTTTGTATAGAATCCCTACACAAATTGACATGAATTCTGTCAAATTCAGGGTGCAATTCAACAATCCAACTATGAATTCATGTTCTACACAATGAGTAGATCAATTTGGAATACAAGATTGTTGAATTTGGAGTTGAAATTGCGGATTCATACCTAGGTTTTCTCAGAGAAAAACCTCAAATATCGCACAATCTGAGATGTGTCAGGATATGTCCGTACAATCAACAGATTCTCCTCGTTGATACGAACGTGTAGAGTACTTGAATACACGAGTTGATTGACAATTTTGGAGGATGATATGTGAGGAAAAAGGTGAAGTCGCGGCCGAGGTTAAATGAGAAATGAAAAATGAGGCTCGGGCCTTTTTTTTATCAGGGTTCAGCATCGTCGCGGCCACGACTGGGTCATGTCGTGCCCGCGACACCTTCAGTTGCGCCCGCGACTATGTATTTTCAGCTTGGACGAATTTTTCTCGGCTTAATTCCTTCAAGAATGACTTAAAATGCCTTTTAGTCATTTGTTTCCTCTTCCAAAGTCATTTTAAAATGAGTCGCCTCACCGATTAGTAGAGTTTAATGCGGTGTATCGGTTTAAGATTTTTACGATAGTCAGAAATAAATTGAAACAGATACGAACTTCAAAAGAAACTTAAACATTGGGTTGCTTACCAAGAAGCATCTTTGTTTAATGTCGTTGGCTCAACAGCCATAACGTTAAATTATTTCTTTGAAACGTAGTATACCCTTTCCAATGGAATTTTATCAAACCATATCGAATATTGAAGTTCGTAGTAACGTTTCAATCGGTGACCGTTAACTTTAAAAATTTTCAACGTGTCTTCACTTTGAATTTCTACCGCTCCATGATTAAAGACCTTTCTGACAATGAACGATCCTTCCATCTTGATTTCTGTCTCCCGGGAAATAACCTTAAGTGAGAATTATAAAGTAAAAACTTTATCTCCTTCCTTAAAGTTTTTCCGTGAAATTTTCTCATCATGAAGCTTGCTAAATTTTTCCTTGTACAAAGAAACATTTTCATATGCATCACGACGAATCTCGTCTTGTTCCGAGATTTGGAGCTTCCTCATATTCGCACAGTCTCCGTATTTCACATTAAGCACTTTAATTGCCCACCATGCCTTATGTTCGATTTCCACCGGCAGGTGACATGTGTTTCCATACACCATTCTGTACGGAGACATTCCAATTGGAGTCTTGTATGCAGTATGATAGGCCTAAAAAGCGTCATTCAGCTTAAAACGTTGCTGTATAAACTCTTGAAGCACGTGAAACGACGATGAATCATGAAATCCATCTTTTTGAGCTCATGACTTGCCATTTTCTTCATCATTCTTCATTTTTGCTCCAAACTTCGCGCCATTCTGTCGAAAACATAAAAACGAAGCTGTATCAACATTGCAAGACAAAAAGACACTAAAAAAATAAAATAGACAATACATTAGGAATAAAACAAATATTTAGAATATAGAAACAATGTGTGTTTATGTACGCACCAAATTCGGTCGCCCCCGCGACACCAGGCCTGTCCGCGACCATGCCCGCAACATTGTGCTGGTTACCTTGAAAATAATATAAAAAAATACTAAATGACGTCCAAAAATTCTAGAAACTTATACATCACTTCAAAACATGCTACTCTAGCTTATTGATGTGAAACGTTACTGTATAAACTCTCGAGGCACGTGAAATGACGAAAAATCGTGAAATTCCAGCTTTTAAGCTCATGACTTTGCCATTTTCTTTATCCTTCTTCATTTTGTTCATTTTTGTTACAAACTTCACGCCAATCTGCCAAACACATAAAAACACAATACCACCAATATTCCAAGACAAAAAGACGCTAAAAACATAAAATAGACAATACAAGAGGAATAAAACAAACATTTAGGATAAAGAAATGATGTGTGTTTATGCCCACATCAGTATACAAGCAAGCTCGGACATCTTCTCCGATGCCTCCCTTCTCTCACGATCTTCCTACAAAAAGGGTGGACATAATATCGATATGCGTACATCATGACATGGGAATCATGGTGGAGGACATAGACGTCTCTTCTTTCTTCCAATCGACTTGAATGATTTATAGCCGAGCATCTTGTAGATTGGTGCAGTCGAGAGTGATTCTTGAGTCCTTGTTTCTCCCATTTATCAGGACAATCTTGCTATCACGGGTCGTCTGGATGAGGCTATCGAGGAGGGTTGTAAGCTTATGCATCAGGTTTGACTCCTATCTTTCAAGTTTTTGAGAGCTTCTTGATCTTACTTTTATTGCCTCAACTCTTTCCATTTGCCTTTTTCAGATGATAGCCCACTACATCGGTCTTATGTATAAGGCCGAGTTAACATATTGGGACCTAGAGTTCTACAAAGATAGAATCATTGAGTATGTTGAGTTGAAGAAGCAATTGAAGAAAAAGGACCTTGCTTTAAAGTCTTCTACTGAGAGGAAAGACCAACTAGAGGCCGAGCTGATGGTCAGGAACCGGTGAAGTGAAGGAGCAACAATTGATCTTTTGGTTTCATAGTTTGAGAACTTCAAGATGAGCCCCAATGGATCATCAAGGAGATGTTTACCAGGTTCAATAAGATTGTCAATTAACTAGATTCACTTGGCAAATCATACACTCCTAATGAACTGGTGAGAAAAGTTCTCGGAAGCCTCCCTAGGGCTTGGAATGCAAAGGTCACTGCCATACAAGAAGCCAAGGACTTAAAGAAGCTACCCTTGAGTGATTTGATTGGATCCTTGATCACCTATGAGAAGACATTGAAGCAACAAGAGGAAGATGAAGCTGGTGAGTCAACTAGGATGAAAGGTCTGGCCCTTCATGCAACTAAATCACCAAGAACCTGTGAAGCATGTAAAGGATGTTATGATGAGACTATAGCCTTCCTGAGCAGAAAATACTTCAACTTCTTGAAAAAAAAGGACGATAAGAAGAAGGTAAGTGGTACGTTCTCATCTAAATCAACTTCTTGACCTTGTTTTAATTGTGGCAAAACAGGTCACTTTAAAAAGGACTGCCCAACGCTGAAACATAGAGATCTGAAAGGAAAGAAGTTGCAATTCTCTACTACTGACAAGAAAAAGGCCATGCTTGTTGCTTGTGAAGCTTACGATGCTTATGACTCCACTTCAGATGAAGACTCTGATGATGAATGAAAGGATAAAGAAAGCTCCAAAGGTTATCTCATGGCTAAAAAGGGTTCTGATGCTTCACATTTAGATGATGAGGAAATTGATGTCAAAACTCTTACCAATGATTTGAGCAAGCTGTCTAAAGCTAATATGATCATCATGTTTGAAAGGGTTTTGAATGATCTTGATAGAGTTATTGATGAAAAGTTGAGTCTTGAATCTGAAATTGAGAGGCTCAGGGATGAGATGAGTGAGTCAAACAACATGTTGAATCTAACAATGAACAGATGCAAGTTACTTCAGGGAACCGAGATTGAGAGTAGGAAGGAAATCAAGGCCTTAAAAAACCCACCAAGGCCCAGGCCTTCCAAGTAAAAAATCTGATGTCAAAATCAATTTTTGTCAAACCCAGAGAGGTCCTAACTCTGAGTTGCTGCATGAAAAGGAACAGAAACTACTTTATGTGCAAAAGGAGAACCACGAGCTTGAAAAAAAAAGTAACCTTGCTGGAAGGTAAGATTGCCATTGATGACAAATATACTAAGAAACCAGGGCCATTGACCAAAATGCCTGAGCAACGAAGGCCCGACCCTTCCTGGTTAACTATCACAAATAAACCTATACTTAACAGATCATATCACAAATATGGACTTAAATTTGAGGCTATTAATAAAAGAAAATCATCCAGAAAACCTCAAAAAAAGTACATTGATGTTCTTGATTATCTGTTGTGTACTTATTGTGGCTTGGTTGGTCATTTGATCAAAAGCTGTGACAAGAGAATTAATGATCATGCTTAGAACCTGAGGCAAGTGAAAACCACCTGTATTCTTTTTCCTACTCCTATTTTTGTTTATGCTTATAAGGTGGGTTCCTAAACTAACCCCTTGATTTCATGGTTGCAGGCAAGAGTGAGAGGGAGTAGCTTATGGTTATTGGATAGTAGCTACTCTAGGCTTATGATAGAAAAGAAGAAATTGAGCATAATTTCTTAACTCCAAGGACCCCTCAACAAAATGGTGTGGTAGAGAGGAAGAACCGGGCCTTGGAGGAGATGTCAAGAACAATGTTGCTAGATAGCAACTTGCCAAGAAAATTTTGGGCAGAGGCGGTCAACACAGCTTGTTACATTCTAATAGGGCATTGATCAGACCTATGATGAAGAAAACCCCCTATGAGTTCATGAATGGAAGAACTCCAAATATCTCTCACTTGAGAAAATTTGGATGCAAATGTTTTGTCCTCAATAATAGAAAGGACAATTTGGGCAAGTCTGATGCATGCAATGATGAAGGGATATTTGTTGGATATGCTCATGGAAGAAAGGCTTACAAAGTGTTCAACAAAAGGATACAAACCATTAAGGAGAGTGTGCATGTAATTTTTAATGAAACTAAATTGAGTGAATCAAATTTGCAGGATGAAGACTTCGAGATTGACTTGATCAAGGACAAACCAACTGCAACAGATCATGATTCATCAAAAGATCAAGCTGGAGTTGAAGGAAACACAAAGACTAAGGAGTATGATAATCAAGCTGGAACCTTGGAACTTGAAGGCACGAAGACTTGGGACTTGGAACCTGAATTGGAAGAAATTGGCCGAAACAAGGAACTGGAGCTTCAGCAGCCTTCTAACACTTCTCAAGTGATCAGAAACTGGAAATAAAAAGGCTCACATCCACCAGATGTGGTGATTGGTGATCTAAAAATTGGTGTGCAAACAAGGTCCAGGAATTCTCTTCTAAAAACTTATGCTTTTTCAGCATTTCTATCTCACAAAGAACCCCATGATTATAAGAAAGCTCTAATTGATCTTGACTGGGTGTGTCCATGGAAGATGAGTTGAATCAATTTGAAAGAAGCAAAGTGTGGCATGTTGAACCTAGACCTAGTAATCACCTTGTCATAGGAACAAAATGAGTCTTTAGAAATAAACTTGATAACAGTGGTATAATTACTAGAAACAAAGCTAGGTTAGTAGTCAAGGGTTACAGTCAAGGATTATGAAGAAACCTTTGCACCTGTTGCTAGATTAGAAGCCATTAGGATATTGATTGCATTTGCTGCTCACATGAACTTCAAGCTTTATCAAATGGATGTGGAAAGTGCTTTCTTGAATGGCTATCTAAAAGAGAATGTATATGTTGAACAACCACCAGGCTTTGAAGATCTAACATATCCTGATCATGTGTTTAAACTTGACAAAGCTCTCTATGGCCTTAAACAAACCCCAAGAGCTTGGTATGAAAGGCTCTTTGAATTCTTACTGTCATATGGTTTCACTAAGGGTCAAGTTGATAAAACTTTGTTCATCAAGAACTATGGCAAATCTGATTTATTGGTAGTGCAAATTTACGTTGATGATATCATATTTGGTGCTACTAATGAGATCTTGTGCAAGGAATTCTCTGAGCTCATGATAGGAGAATTTGAGATGAGTATGATGGGAGAGTTGAAATTCTTCCTTGGACTCCAAATCAAGCAAGGAAATGAAGGGATATTCATTCACCAACAGAAGTATCTCAAGGAACTACTCAACAAATTTGTCATGATCCTCAATACCTTGGACTCCAATACCTATTGCATATAAGCAGGATGCTGATCCTCAAGGTAAGGATGCTGATCCTCAAAGTTTACAGAGGTATGATTGGTTCCTTACTCTATTTAACTGCTTGTAGACCTGATATCATGTTCAGTGTGTGCTTGTGTGCTAGATTTCAGGCTAATCTTAAGAAATATCACCTTAAAGCTGTCGAAAGAGTAATGAGGTATCTCAAAGGCTCAGAAGGCTTAGGCCTTTGGTATCCTGAGGGGATCAATTTTGAATTGTTCGGATTTTGATGTTGATTTTGCGGGTCATTTAGTGGATAGGAAAAGTACTACTGGTACATGTCATTTCCTAGGTCCATGCTTAGTCTCTTGGTCATCAATGAAACAGAAATCAGTAGCCCTTTCTACCACCGAAGCTAAATATATAGCTGTTGGATTATGTTATGCACAATCACTTTGGATAAAACATCAACTTAGAGGCTATGGCCTGGGCCTTGATTGTGTTCAAATTTAATGTGACAACATAAGTGCTATGTCTGTCACCAAAAATCCTGTCAAATACTCAAAAATGATACATATTGACATTAGATATCTCTTATTGAGAGATAATTATGAAAAAGGCAATATAATCTTGGAACATTGTAATACAGAAAATGAATTGCCTGATATCTTTACAAAACCTTTAGGGTAAGAAAGATTTGAGAAGATAAGGTAGAAAATAGGCATGATCGAAATATTTTAACTTAGTGCAATTACATTACTTCTCTTTCTAAAGCTGAGTTGATTAGGGAGGATATTTTGTTTGAAACTAAATATTTTCTATAGAAATGTTTCCATTTGATTGATGTCAAGACAAGAAGCTCGATGATCTTGAATCTTCAACGAAATATCAAGTCATGATGAAAAAGGGAACACTAGAATGGGAAAGATAAGTTCGCCAAAGGTATGTTTTAAGGTGAGTTGGTGTGACATTGATTATTGCATGACCATTATTTAGTTACCATCATAAAGACCCAGCCGCCCTTCCTCATACTTTACTTATATATACAACTATCATAACTTCTCAAAGTCACATGCAACCACAAGTTTCCAAAACACAAACCACTTTCCAAAAACCATTCTGAAATTCCACAAACCACTCTCTATATATGGCTCCTCATTCCAGAACCAGATCCCAAAACAAATCCAAGAGCCATGTCATAAATACAAGGGAGAATCCGGTTGATATCAACGAGCACTTGGGAAAGATTAGTCCTGCGAAGCCACTTGCCACTATATATCCCAAAGAACAACAAGAAATAGAGTGAAAGATGTCACAGAAAGAAAAATTAGGCATGAATAAGATGGAATCTGTGAACAAGGGAGAAGGTGCAACATCGAGCACTCACGATGAAGCCAAAAGCTACGATTTTCAGACACCACCATCATCGCCAATGTCAGAGACACACTCCACAGCTGTCAAAGAGAATGATCCTATGGAGATTCTGATAGAAGTAGCGAAAAAGGAGATCGAAGCCATCTTTAGAGAAAAAGAATCGAAGAAGGCCCAGCCTTGAACAATGATGAACAAGACCAAAACCCTAACCAAGAAAATCCAGATCTTGTAATGGAAGTTCTCAAAAACCTTGCTACTGAACATCCCTCACCACAACAAAAGAAAACCACATCCCCAACAGCAATGGAGACCGAGGCAACGATTCAGGGGGAACCTAAAAAAATAGAAGACCTAGTCAAGGGAGGCCTAGGCCTTCCTTCTGAAGAGAAAAGGAGAAGGTTGCTGCTAAAGCCTTCTTGGATAGGCTTGTTGAAGAGGTACTCTATGATGATTCTGGGTACTCTATGATGCTGTCGTTTACACGTCAAATTAATATTTAAGAGCACCCACTTCACTCAATAAATATAGAATTAAATGTAGTAGTGGAAGTAGGGGTCGATCCCACAGAGAAAGTTGAAAGTGATCAACTAAAATA
>JAOVYX010003668.1:0-10826 GCA_035668315.1 Drosera spatulata
GTGCTCTCTCTTTCCCAATGGCATTCAAGAAAGCGATACAAGTATCACAGGAATGATGACGCAACGAGACATTAGACGTAACACCAAGTAACACTAATACACACCACAACCTAAATCACAAAACAAGTCAAAGAGATGGGTAAGAGAGGAAGCCTCGCGACTACAAATGCATAGGAAGTCTCAAATACCAAGGAAAGCTATTCACGACGACCAAAAGAAGTGATGAAAATAGCAGCATGTACTTGCCACATCAAAAGTTATGTATTTACAACGAAAAGCTTTATGGCAAATGGCAATGACACACATAGCTCATAAAAGTACCCAGAGAAGAACTTATTTGTTATATTCGACAGATTTGGCTAGCATTGCCATAAACTGCACTCTTTATCTCGATTATTAAGATGGCTACCAGATGATAAGAGCAAATCATATCACACATTGTAACCTATAAAATAGTTAATATGAGAAGATTTCTTAGATCAATGCAACTTCTCCACCAGTTTGGTTTAGGATTCTTGAAGCCGCAATAGCTTTTTACTTTGTTCTTGTGGTGACTGAAAAGGCGCCAACTTCATGCCTTGAGTAAAAAAGGGATAAGAAGGGACACAAGTCACTAAAATTTAGCCAAGTTTCACCCATTGATTACATAAGATCATCGTGAAATAGACGGAGAATCACTTCTTGTCCCAATCCCAATGTTGTTTCCCAAACAAAAAAACCGACACTAATTTTCAATCTATTATATATATAATTACACAAAACAATGATAAACCATCTGTATGACAAACGGTGTGACAAACGACATGACATGACATTTGCGTCGTTTTAAAATTTTTAGAAGACAATCAGGTAATTCTGTGTAATTTAAATTAAGAAAATTTTTATCTAATTAATTATAGGCTTTTGATTATGAGTTGAACGGACAAGATTAAAGGTGAAAATTTTTAAAGATCCACTTCTCAAAAAAAGTTAAAAAAGATCCTAACAACCTATATGTAATTATTTATGAAATGAAAATAATCAACCGTTATAGTAAAACTAGAAGATTTTTTATGCAATTACTTTATGAAAAAATTAACAATTATATCTTATATTAATTATTAGTCATCTACCACAATTACCTTTATATTCTGAGAAAAATATTTTATTTTATGATTCGATATTAATAATGGATCATTAATCTATTTCTATATCATCAATTTTTATCCAAAAAATAAATTTGAATATTTCATTATAAGCAATGTATAGAAATACTAATATATACCTTAAAAATTTAGATCAATTCATCTAGAAATGTTGAAATTTTAATGAAAGTTATCAAATTATATTTGAAACATGATATATTATCTGAATTGAGCTATGCTAACAATATAAGATGATCAACAAGTTTAAAATCTTTTAAATGACATAGATATTAATTACAATTATATTTTAGTTAATCTAATGGTATTTTTATCTAATATAATGTTTTACCGTGTAGGGTACGGGTTAGTAATCTAAAACCATTTGACATGATAGATTCATTACCTTATTGATATACAGGGAAAATTTATAGAACGAGCATGTAATGATTTTTGATTGAAAAAAAAGAACTTCCGTATGGTTTCACCAGTTGACATACAAGTTTGAGCTTCTAGTCATATGATTCAAAAGCACTATTGAAAACTTGGCACTGCCACCAAGTTCATAATATATATATATATATATATTGATTATGGTCGTTGGTATTGCTATAGAAATCAACTAGTTTCAACAACAATAAACCTTGTTACTTATGTAGTACACTTTGCTCTCGGCACGCTGCAGCTTGAAAGTATTAAAAAAATTGTAATGCATCGGGAAAAAAGCAATGCCCTAAGAGTAAGGTGTAGTGCTGCAACAGCTAGTTGGCCATTGCTGTAACACCACAAATAATTTTTCGAACGATATGCTAATATAAGAAGGGGAGATTGTTACTTGAACACGGAGAAATTATTCAAGATGATCTAGAAGTTTTCGAAGCATTCCAAGTTGCCAAAGGAACTTGAGAAAGAATTGTCCAAGCAATTAATAAGATTGCCGATACTTTTGGAATTTAGTTGGTATTCGGGTTTTTTGCTTACTCACCCAATGTCAAAGTCTTTCAGTCAAAGCAATATCCAGAGAGAAAAGTTATACGGGGTCTCATCTCACAATCAAATGAGTATTTCATTGGGAATGAAACGTATAGTCACGGTACAATACATAATAATGTCTAACTAATAAGTCTGCCTCATCCTCTAGTATAGGCAACATTTATAAAAGTTAACTTGATATTTATCTTCTAATATAGAGCTAAATTCCTCGAAAACACATAATTAGTAAGTGGGTATACAACCTACCTTTTTTAACATCTATCTTAAACTTGAAAATAAGTAAACGAAATGATTTGACATGTTTATCTTATTTGGTGATGAAGAAGTCTATCCAATTATAAGAGGTCGGCTATATGGATATAAAGACGTGATTCACAACATGCAATCTAACACATGAAAAAATTGAACGGTTTGAGGTTTATTTGGTTAGGGTGACGACATTAAAATCAAACACATGCAATTTGACAACTCAATTCTTATTTTATTAATAGTAATAACTCCCTCCAGAATAAGAAAAACATTTGTTAGAAGGGAGTTTGGCGAGCCAAAGATTTAACTTGTGCCACGGAAAGATAAAATGTATTTCAAGCAAAATTTGTTGTAAAAACCTACTCATAGGTTATGTCATGTACTTCATCATGTGCTAAAGAGACTTTTCATAGCATTGTTTAGTAGAACCATGAAACTCATTAAACTGCATTTTGAATAGTGTCTTCTATTGCAAGCATCACTTTTTTTTACTTTTTTTTTTCTTTTTTGGTGATATTGCAAGCATCACTTTTTTTTTTCAACCAAAGGAAAATAAACCTCTTTGTGACACCTACTTTCATGTTCACGGCATTACTAGTAATTGCTAAAGAAACCCTTCATAACATTTACTTCGATGTTCATGATAAAATAGTACTCTCTCCGTCCCATAATATAGACAACACTTGATTATTTGGACTGTCCCAAAATATAGACAACATACTAAATTTAGTAACATTTTCACCTAAAAAACAACAAAATAATCATTATCTGCTATAATACACCAAATTCCACTAAAAAAATCCTACTATCACTAAAAAAATATTCTTTCTTCACCAAATTCCATAAAAATTTAACACACATAAATTTGAGTGTCGGGTCAACATGTTGCCTATGGGACGAAGGGAGTAATTACTAATGAAACTCTTTGGGATTCAACTTGAATGTTAATTGATTTTAAAGAATCATAGAGTTTAAACAGCTAAATAAAATACTTTATATGGATTACACGTGGACCAAGCCCGAGATCCTAAGCGGTGCGTTGCCTTACTGACTTAAACTACTCGAGTGCTTGCCAAGCATTCGGTTAGGCTCGATAAGCAATTAACCATTGCTAAGCAATTGAGTGGTCTAAAATTATTTCCTTCTAAGCTAAGTGTCAAAGAACGATCGAGCCTAGTGCACATCAGCTTGCTTTGGAACAATGAAATTATTTAAAGCAGCAATTCTTCCCACCTTGGGTTTAGCAATAAGAACTAATTCGACATGGGAACTAGGGGCAAGATATTTATAATCAAATTATATTGGGAGCTTGATATACTTCGAGCCAACATAATATCAACGATTTGAATGTTTGATAGAATTAGAATAGATAACGAAATTGACATCGTTGAATTAAATCATAGAATCTACTGCCGACAATTATTAGATTGGAATTAAGATCGAAAGCTCTATTATCTTAGTTGTACTCATAGTTATTCTACCAAAAAATCATCAAAACATTTTGACTCTAATAAGAGTTTTCTAAGAATGATGAACTTTAGCAATATCTAAAAGGATCCCCACTTCTTTTTATAAGATAGTGAACTTAACTGTTGTATGATAGGTAAATTCCACGAGCTTGCTGCAGCAATGGAGGAGTGTATATTTCTTTTGTCCTTTCTTTCTTTCTTTTTTTATTGGAGAAATTTTCTAAATAGGGAAAACTTTGTGATCTTTATTGACGTTCAAGAAAAGACGGTATCAAAAATATCTTGGGATAGAGGGAGCAGGAGTTAGGTGGAAATATAGCTCCATTAGGAACCATAGAGTTTTTTATGGTCTATTACATTTCATAAGGTTTGCATGGAGATAGTAGTGTAAATTACCTATAGGTGCAAGTTTTGTCTTTTTTCTCTATAGATACATTATCTTATTATTTTTCCTCATGAACGTAATTTCAAATAATTTAACAAAATTTCCTCATCCGACGATGTCGTTGGAATCGTTATTTATGAATTAGTAGACCTAATGAAGAAATCTTGCACACCTCGATAAAAATAACTAGAGCCATCGTCATTGGCCACCGTCCATCATCGTCAAATTGTTGTTGGGTAAAATGTGGAACGTCTGGTTGAAGAATCTTGTATGCCTCAATGATGCAATAAGACAGATAGTGATGCGTATTGATAGCGACATATGGTGATGCGTATTGATGTCATAATCAGTACGTATCCTATCCGTCGCCATCATTGAAGAAATCATTATTGGATTGAATTCATGTCTAGCAAAATCTCATACGACTCAATAATGATAACTAGAGGGTGATGCGTACTGATGCAGATGGTTATGACGACGGATGATGATATGCATTGATGAGGGTCGACATCGTGGGGAGAGCAAAAAACGGCAGCATGGGAAGGAGAAGGAAATAAAATACTTTTTGGTCTACAAGGAAACAAAATATTTAGTTATTAGGCAATTATATTTTTGCTTTTTTGGTAAGATTTGGGTAGATTTCGATATGGTGCACTTTTAGGAAAAATTAAAAATATGTCGTATTTATAGGGATTTATAATCATGAAAAATGCACCTATAGGTAATTAACTTGAGATAGTACCAAAGACATTATATTAGATCGGAGCTCTCATTGATCATTTCATCAAGCAAATCTTGGTTTCGTTTTTCTTGTGATGGCCCTGCAAAAGGAGAGATGTCTAGCATTGATTGAAAATCACCCAGTCTCGAATCTATTATTTTGGATGAGCAATTCTAATTCAGCAGTACTCTTCCACTTCTTGGAGAATATACCCTGATGTTTGAGGTAGTGAAAGGGATCAGGGGTATAAACGCTATATGAAAGCACAAAACTTTACAATATGTTTCATTCTTGGTGGCTTGACAGCATCTTCAGATGAGTCGTTATTAGAACTTCTGCATTTAATTCTGCAAAATGCTTGAAGAAACTATCCACTCATTTTTCTTCTTTTTGTAGCTTGAGAATATACAATGGAAAAGCCATAACCTGGACCATATCGAAGTAAAGGACTAAAATGCAAGAACCTCATACAGCTAAAACACCACCTTTTAAATGATTTTCCAAAGAAAATGCAAGCTTTGACACATGAATGAATGCTAGCTGGATCCAATGAATATGGAACTAGCCTCTGAATATCAAACACAAGCGTACCCTCAATCATGCAAGTATTACACCAAATTGTCACTTATAGTACGAAAAAGGAATTAAAAGATCTTGGCATGTTTCAATTATCTTAATTGAACTTCCAACAAAACAAATTCAAAAAGATATCCAGAACAAAACATCATATATTAATCAAATTGAACAACAGTACAACAATCAAGATTGTACGCAAATCACAATTTGTAGAGAATACTGACTTTACAAAATCTAAGCCTGACAAACTAAGGAAAAAAATTCTATGACAGCACAGCTTACTCTTTCTGTTTATCACTAAAGAACATGAAAGAAAACAAGCAAGCCTGTATTAAGCTCATTCAGCCAAATCCGGAATCTAATTGAGCAACAAAGTAAATAAGCGGTGAAGAAGACAAACAAAATTTTGAAAATGAACAGCCATAAAATAGAACAAGATATGAAAAATAGCTTGAGACAACTTGTAAATTGCCTTCTTCTAGAATTAAATTACAGCGTCTAACACGAAATTTAAGTGCCCCCATTATTTCGTACCTAAAGCAAGTTGCCTACGTTGAAATCATATCCTCTAATTTTTCTTTGAAAACTCTTTTCTTTCATACATTCTTCTGTATGAAAAATAGCTAATTCTGACTGTGGCCCAATTGTTTTTAAAACAGGGCATCCGCTTAGTTTATAAGGGTCAAAAGGTTTTCCCAACACATAAATTGTAGCAGCATTTTAGGGCACAAGGCTTCTCCTGTGGGTAGCTCCTGTCAATTTTTGATCTTCTTTTGTGTTGTTTCCTCATTTCTGTAATGGTTGAAGGCTAAGAACACGAAGATTTTAAGTCAAAATTTGCAAAGTGCATGAGATTGAAGCTTCCAGAAAAAAAAAAAAAAAAAAGTAACCTGGCTTCCTCAATAACCCCCTCACTACTCGCTACTTGAAGTGACTAGACTCGGTCCATTGAGTAGAAAATCGACCTTTCCTCGATTATGCAACCAAAAAACAAATGATTCCTTCGTGAAGAAAAGCTAAAAGTTTCAAAATAATATTCTATTTACTCATCACTTACAGTGCAAACGGTATAAAAAAATATCAGGTACCCTTCCACTTCAGCACAAAAATAAAATAAAGTAAAAAGGACATTATAGCACATGCGAATAATGAAAATAAAAAAAATGGGATTTATCATCAAAGAGAATAGGTGCATTGTTATTTATCTTTCAGTTAACCCCGAACCAGTTAGTCAGGCGAGGAAAAGTACATCAATATCAAATCAGTGAATCGTGCCAGCTGCCAAGAGCCTTGATTGAATAGAGACTCAATCTAACACTAAATTCAGAAGAGGACAAAGAGGCTCACAAAGGGATACCTTCTCAATTTTCCCTGATTGGTTTCCAGATGTACGGCATGTCTCCTCCTCCAGCCATCCCAAAGGCATTGAAGGGCATTCCCTCACTGCATTCACGACGGATTTGGTTCGTGAACGTCCCCTTCTTTTAATATGTAAAACTCCATCTATACATGGCACCCCTAAAGGTGGCAACCAATTAAGAGGAGTTACAGCCAAAGGCGGGTTAATTTCTAAATCATTAAAATCAGAATCAAGTTGCCAAGGACCCTCTGCAGAGGATAGATTGAGAGGAGTTGAGGGTAACTCTGATCCTTGTGATGAAGATTTTTGACATGACGGCATAGAAGAACCTGAATGTTCTTCACTGGCCAACATTTTGGTAATACAACAGCAAATTGATGAAGAAGGCAGGAGAGACTACCAGGAATACTACCACTCAGATTTTTAGAGGCGAGGTGCAGGATTGAAGGGGCCAATATACAGGGAAAACTCGTGAGACGTAGAGCGAGAAACATGCAGTATAGACAGAAGTAGACAAAGAAAAGCAAGATGCCTTAAGGATTTTGAGGTATTACAGTAAAGAACAAAATCATTTTCGGGTAGATATAACAGACCCTGAAATAAATGTGAAGGTACAGGCCAAACCAGAGGAAAAGGAAAGGAGCACAAGAGAAAAAATCCCTTGAGATTAACGAGGTATAATCAAACGCGGACATTCAAATGAGGATTTAAAAGCCTGGTAATCAGTCTTAACGAATTTTGTAGAACAGCGATAGAAGGCAG
Organism: Drosera spatulata; assembly: GCA_035668315.1. NCBI lineage: Eukaryota > Viridiplantae > Streptophyta > Magnoliopsida > Caryophyllales > Droseraceae > Drosera > Drosera spatulata. The sequence goes on from JAOVYX010003668.1 coordinate 7,637, forward strand.
AATCATAGGGAGAGATGCATAGAGATACTCGGACACGTCTGCAATGCAGACATAAACAGTTTTTAGTGTTTTTCGGAGATGAATTTCAATAAATAGAATACAGCAGATTCAACTTTTAAAAATTGATGAGCATATAAAAAGGAACAAGGGTATGACATTAAATCATCATTAAATGTATGAAAGTTTTTTTCCTCCTGAGAAATTGAATGTAAGAAAGTTAGTTGGTAGTTTATTAAATTTAATCTTTTCTAATCAAATGGTGGATGGATAAGATACATAATTCGCAACTCATAGGTTTTTTTTTTTGTTTTTTCCGGTCATTCCAAAAGTACTACTGTCCAACGATCCAAATGCAAACTACTGAGTGTTCATCTCCTATAAGAGTTTAACAACCTTGCACCTCTGCGATACATATGATTAAGAACAGTCAGTATGTGTTCTATTTGTTACGTTTTTCTACCATTCTATTTCTCTCACATGTTCTTCTCTGGGAGTTCGTTCAGGGCAAACACTCTCAAAATACGGAACTATAGAAGTTTTGTTACTAGGGTAGCCACATAGCATAAAACATTTTTCTTGAATACCAGCTAATGTTATTGTTTTCAAGGGATAGACATCAGTATTTCCATGAGATGATATAGCTACTTTAACTTCCTACACTTCAAATTTAACTAGGATCATAAGTTAATCACAAACTGTTTTTCATCTTGGATCAAATAACCAATGGTAGATGTCATCCAAGAAAAGCCAATAAATGTCAGAATCTGAATCCCATATTTCCATGATTGTTAGAGCATACCAAACTATTACATGAATGTGAATTTCTGTACGACAAGGAAACCAAGGATTTCATGCAGGAATAACTTAAGGATCTAATCTTATCCCATCTCATGCTCCAAATACTCACACTCAAGCAGATGAAGATCTCTGAAGTGTCATCACTTATTTGCCTTTAAAATACATAGTTCCATTCAAAATATCAAATTCTAAAAAATTCACAAAGCGCATTATTTGCCAACTAAAAAAAACCATAATACCACCCAACATCTCCTGAAATTCCAAATTTTCAATGTTCACATAGTCACATACCTGCTTCTCCGCCTCAAAAAAACCATGGAACCCCCCGATGGATAACACTTGCACTGGTAAGACCTAGCATCATCACGTTATGAACACATAATCTATCCTGAACCGAACCCACATGAAACATGCCCCACCACAGTTCTTCCCATTTACGATCTCAACAAACCAACAAACACTTGCACATAAGCCAATCATCTTTGCAACAGATTTCCCAACAAACATTATATTCTCACCCACCTTTTTCACCTTTCGCAACACCTAAAAACCAATCGCAATGTCGCCATAACCGCAATACCTCCCTCATTTCATATTCCAAAACCACAATCAACCCAGCAAATCACCACTCCCCATAAACATAGAAACCACAACAAACAAACCCACCACATCTACCATCCTATACAACATAAATACTCGACCCGCCAAATCTCTCAGCATTTGCACACAAAAAACTCAACTTGACTTGCCCCTGCTCACCATTTGCATATATTCACAAATTATTATTATTATCATTATTATATTACTAATTTACTTATAATGTTAACCCAGTCAAGCCATGATTCACAAAGCAACAAGAGAATAGCTGAGAAACAAATCTAGAAAGATGATGGAAGAGAAGGGGACATGCCTGTGAAAGCAAGATGACAACAGCGTGTGGGAAACTATGGGAGCGAGCAGGGTCGCCGGCGCCGGAGCGGGAGCCGGCGAGGTCAAAGTAGTGAAATGAATGTGGGGACAAATGGGGAAGGAATGTTGGGAGATTGACCGTAAGAGATCTGGGTAAACTCCTTTTCTGGTCTTCAATAATGGGCAACATGGGCGTTGCTGTAAACGAAGGTAAAATTGCTTAAATTGACTTGACCAACTTTAGAAAGCGTTATCTATCGAGTGTCCATAAGTTACTCGATGCAGTCATAATGTATCGTATGCAACCATCATATGTTACTTGATTATACTTGTTTGATAATCATGTTCCTTCCGTCCCAATAATTTCAACTGTGTTTTGTATTTTTATAAAATTTAATAAAAAAAATAATATTTTTTTAATTATAAGAAGGTTTATTGTAACGAGAAAGAAGATAATAAAAGTAGTATAATATATAAAGATTGTTTTGCTATTTTTTATGTGAAAAATTTATCAAAAATGATAATGTTGCAATTAAATTGAGATTACTAAAAAAACATGTTAGCATATAAATTGAGACAGAAGACGCACAACGTATTAATTATTTTGGCAGATCATCACCTATATCGTGTTCCGATATTCTAGGGAGCTCTGAGACAAAAGAGTTCCAAATTAACATCTAAAGAGTATCTAAATATGGTCCAAATGGATAGCTGAAAGTAAAAATAGATTTAAGTGATGTTGTAAAAGCAATGGTCAATAGACATCCATTAACATGCATTAATCAAGCAAGTATAATGCAATTTAGGATGATACCGTATTAGGAAACGCAAAGTAGCCAGGGGGAGCGCCGCATTGGTGATGGATCCATATCTTTAGGGAAATAAAAGGCTGTGACTTGGGAATATCCGAATAACACTAATAGGAGTAACATCTTTTGTTTTAACTTAACAACTGTTGACTACTTCTTGTATTGATTATGATCATCTAGTTAAGTTTATCGAACATCTTTTTATCAACATTTTTTTATTTTTTGACAATCTTTTCATCGTCACATCAGTAGGGACCGTGAAAATTATCTCTTCAAGTAGGTCTCTGTTAGTATGAACATCCACTAAAACTCTGGGGTAAGAGATATCACTTTTAGTTGTTGTCAACTGATCAATACAAATCGGCAAACCAACATTCCTTGCAATCTTGCTTGATGAGACAATTCATCTCAGGTTAGTTATCCCATTATCCATCATTATCCATCTCAGGTTTAGCTATCCCATTCCACTGTGCAGAGACAATTCCGTCCATAATCGAAAATGGTACTTTCTCCCCAATCACATACCCTATTCAAGAGTTCTTCCAGTATCTAATCTCCTCTTTTACATCCTCATCTCTGCGATCCACACTATTCAACTGTTGAGGAATATTACGATATATTCTCAAATATAAGTTTCCCAATATACGTCATAAAGATAAGATTTGTGTTCAGTA
>JAOVYX010003669.1:0-10824 GCA_035668315.1 Drosera spatulata
ATTTAACTCCATATTTATAGAGTGAAGTGGGTGCTCTTAAATATAAATTTGACGTGCTTACGACGGCACGCACCAAGGATCCGTTGATAAACACCATCCATGGTTTCTTAGATTGTTCTTCACCCTCTTTTTTTGATTTCTCGATGAACATGCATTCTATTAGGAACTCGGCTAAGGCTTGGGCCTTGATACTTGTTCTTGGTTCATAACTAATGTCGTATTTGCTGATTTCCACGAACCATTTAATGACTCGAGATCTACGGTTTGTGTAGTACTTGCCTTGGTTGGCTTGCCACAATGGCTATCGGGTAGGCTTGAAAATACGGTCTAAATGTTCGTTTCACGTTGATGAGGACCAAGGCCATCTTCTCTATCCTGGGATACCGACATTCCACATTATGCAGGATTTTCCGTACAAAATAGACTGGCTTCTGCTTTCTGCCCTCGATACGCATCAAAATAACCGTGAGTAGGGGAATCTTCCTCAGGTAATCTTTTAACTCGTCAAAGTCTTGCTAGCAGCTTGAGGTTTATTCAAGACTTGGGGAGGCTCCCCATAGTGTTTTGAAGAGTGAAAATACTTCCATTGAATTCTCTAGTAGGGGTCCAAAAACCTCCTTGACATGTCGTTGGAAAGTGGCCCCGGCGTTCTTCATACCGAAAGGCATTATCTTGTAGCAATAAGTCCCGATTTTTGTGTTGAACGAGATTTTCTTCTGATCTTTTTCTGCCATGAGGATCTGATTATAGCCTGAGAAAGCGTCCATGAATGACAACAGCTGATACCCTGAAGTAGAGTCCATGAGTTGATCTACCTGCGGTAACGGGTAATAGTCCTTGGGGGATGCTTTGTTCAAGTCGGTGAAGTCTACACACAGTCTCCACTTGCCATTCGCCTTTTTCAACATCACGACATTTTCTAACCAATCGGGATATGCGACCTCCCTGATAAAGTCGGCTTTGAGTAGTTTGTTTACTTCTTCAGCGATTGCCATGTTTCTTTACTGGGCAAAACTCCTTTTCTTTTGCTTGACGGGTTTGGCCCCTGGTTTAACAGATAACCGGTGGACCATTTTCCCTAGATCTATCTTCGGCATGTCTTACAAGCTCTATATGAAGACATCCGAATTAAGCCATAGGAATTCGATCAACTGGCTTCTTACCGCGTCTTTCAGGACAGCTTCAATCTTAATTGTCTTTTCTCGTTCACCCTCTTTCAACGGGATGTTGTCCAGCTCCTCTACGAGTTTTGGTCCCTCGGTCTGAGTTCGAGGATCAAGGTGTAATGGGAAGGCTTCCCTTGTCGTTCTCGACATTTGCTTCATAGTGGCTTCATAGCATCTCCTAGATTCCCTCTGGCTCCCTATCATGAAACCTTCTCTAGCCATTGTGGAAATCTTAACATTAGGTAACATGGTGCTATGGTGACTTTGAGGTCAACCGAGGTTGGTCTGTCAAGGATCCTGTTATAGACTGAGGGAAGGTTTACTACCAGAAAGTCGGATACTTGGATAGCTGTTCATTTCGTTGTTTCATCTCCAAGCATTACTGCGAGGCTAATATAGCCTTTCGGGTAAACCATTCTACCTGTAAATCCTACCAAAGGCATTTTGAACGGTTTGAGGTCTTTGTCTTCAAAACCCATTTTCTTGAAGGCCGTATAGTAGAGTACATCCATCGATGACCCACTGTCAATTGGGACTCTTTCCACATCAAATTCCCAGATATAAAGGGTCAGAACGAGAGCATCATTATACGGGAAGGTTACTCATGCTCCATCTTCAACTAGAAAGCTGATCGCCAGTTCATCTCTTTGACGTTTTCCTTTGTGCCTTAATTCATCAGTCACCCTTAACTCGACAATGGCTGAGGCACACGGGTTGATAGGATCATTCCCCCCAAGATCAGATTGATCTTGGGTCATTGCTTTTGGCATCCTTTTCGCCTTGGTGGGGTTTTGGTCCTTTCTAGATGTCTATGCGGGGACCAGTTTCAGCACAAACCTTTTCAGGGCTCCTTTCTTGATCAAATCTTCAATTGTGTCCCGAATATGACGACATTCCTCTGTGTCGTGGCGGTGCTCCTTGCGGTATGAATAGTACTTGGTCGTTTCCTGGTTGTTTTCCTTGAACCTTTGTTTTTCTGGGTCCTTCTGCAGTAGATTTTCTTCCTATGCCACCACGAGTATTTCTGCTCTTGAGGCGTTCAGGGGAGTGAGCCGAGAGCACATCAGACCCTTCTTTGGTTTGCCCTCTTTCTTCTTTCTATCTCGGGGGCCCTATTCCTCGTGTCCAGCTTCGCCGAGTCAGGAGAAGATGCTTCTCGGGTCTGAGTTTCCAAGGTGCAATCCTCTAAAATGGTTTTGTATAGCCATCACCGTTTCTGTTGTCACTTACTGGTTTAACTTTACTAAGATTTTGGCATAGGTCCATGGAACCTTTCTACTCAAGTGGTAAGCCAAGTTTTCGTTCATTAGGCCCTGGATAAGGACTCGACAGATGTCCACCTCCCTCAGTGTGTTCGAATTGCACCACTTTCGAGTTGAACCATTGAACATAGGCCCTCAAACTCTCACCCAGCTTCTGTTCGACTTCGTAGAGGTGCTCTGCGGTCATCTGAAACCATCAGCTATTGATATATAGTGATGTAAATGACTTGGCTAGCTCTTTGAAGGAACTTATCAAACCCTGCTGCAAGGAGTTGAACCATATCCGGGCTAGTCCTCGAAGAATAGTCGGGAACACTTTGTAAATGACGATGTCCTCGGCCCCATAAAGGTTAATCGATATCCAAAAGATTTGGACATGGTCGAATGGGTCCCCGGTTCCATCATACAGCTTAAAGCTTGGCATTTTGAACGTTTCATATGGGACCGCCCTAATAATCTCTTGGGTAAACGGGGTCTTCATCCTCAGTGTGGCTTTACCCTTGTTACCTTTCACATTGCATTTCATCATTTGAAAGAGCTTGTCTACCTTCTTTTCTAAGTCCTCAGTTTCATCATGGTTCCTTGTGCTTTGAACCTCCTTCCCTTTTTCCTAAACTAGTTGACTATTAGCTACTGTATTAGAGTTCAGGAGACTTCTCGAGACTTCAGGGGTCTCCCTTGAATGGGTATGGCTCGACTCTCCTTGTCCTCTAGGGAACCCGATTTTGGTTCAGCTGATGATGTAAATCTCTAAGGGGTGGTTGAAGGGCGTCAGTTGATCCTATATTCTCTGCAACGTCTTGAATGCTAGGTTCTGTCTGTTATGACCGAAGGTTTGTTGATTTTATTGTCACTAATATATTACCGTCACTAGCCTAACCGGGTTTATTAGAACAATAAATATTATAGAACTAATAGTGGAATTAAATAGCACAAATAAAAGCAGACAATATTTTATGTGAAAACCCTTGTGGGAGAAAATCACCGACGACGAAGAAATCCACTAATCCAAATGAGGAATGCAAACGAGCTATACCCGAATACCAAGAACTCCACCACGAGAGATCTAGATGCATCTCTCCTAATCACAAATCTCTCAATACTCACACTTAGTGTGTGTAAACAAAGAAAAAGTGCTGGAATAGCTCTTAAAATCTCTTTGTATTGCTCTTATGCTTCGATGCCAAAACAATGAAACATCAAAGGCTATATATAGCCAATGAATAACTAACCTTCCTTAGTAAAGTGCTAATCTTCTCCTCTTGCCAATGGTTAGCTAATCTTCTTATTGACTTGTAAGCCAAAAGAGACTTGACCAAATTGATTTTGAAGCCATCAAAAAAGATATTGAAGCCACCAAAGAAGATCTGAGGCAACTAAGTACCAATATTACCCCCGTGATGGATGGTGGAGGCAGCCTTTGATTTACCAAGTTAGTGATGGTCCTCATCAAAGCAGTCATATGATTTTCTATCTGAGCCTGGAGAGCCGCGAACATCTTGGTGGTCATCTGCCTAGGAGCGGCCTGCGGTCCCTGTACTTCTTCTTCGAGGATGGTTTGAATAACCGTTGTTCCCAGTCATGGAGGTGGATTGGATGGAGCATTGCTTCGAGTCTCTTCACCTTGTGGTTAAGTGTTTTCACTTCTTCGTGGCATTTCGGACCAAGGTCCCATGGTGGGCATAAAAATTGTTGGTGTCAGAAGTCGTATGACGGGTGGGGAACCCGAGTTTGTGAGCCTGAGTTTATAGGTGGTGGAAATTGATTTGTGGCTAGGTATCTTACACCTACAATCACACAAGGAAATGATAGCCCGGTTAGATGGATCCGAGATCATGACCTCGGGGACCGACTATGATTCTTAAGTCAGTAACGATTTAAGGTTTTGTTAAATGACTGCAGAGTAGAGTCTAAGAGAACTTACCTTTTTTAGATAGCGGGATAGGTATTTATAATAAAAATTTGGTCCCTCTTTGCCATACACTTGGCATGAACTCATGGATGAGACATTCTCGTACTCAACTCATGCCACTTGTCCTTTTTTCATAGGCCGTTGGCTTAGTGATTTTGGGCTTCTCTTGTGGACTTTATCCCATGGGATGTTAGGATTTCTCTACTAACATACGTAGTTCAAAAATAGCTAATAATTACATGACCTCTTACTTTAATTGAACCGTTCTCAATTTGGCAACCATCAGTTAACCATTTAGGAGGCCGATCCCCCATTACAACAGTACGAAAAACCAACATGAGGAAACACAAGCAAAAGGGACGTAGCGTTTTCCCCCTTTTTTCCTAGTTTTAGATGTTTATCTATTGTCGGACACCATACTTGTAACAGTAGGGGATCCCATTCCTAACCGTATCTGGCACTAGCATTCAAACATTCTTAGTAGAAATTTCAGGTTAACACAATCGCTTGATCTAGGTCTCAACTTCCTTTGACTCTCATCACGAGGAGATACACAATAGAAACACCCTATCTAAGATGTAATTTGCCTCACAAGAACACAAATAATGAAATCTAGAAACATTGGATACTACAGTGTCAATGATCGACACACCATTATTTCTAAAGCAACGTTATATTTTATTTTATATCGTTCATCACTTCAATTTCGGAAACCATAATCATGGGTATTTTTTCGAAGGGATGAATGATTGAATATGATGAACATTATTCTAACGTTCAATTTGATGATGTATTATTTTATATCATGTCAATATTTGGATTTTTTTTGCTGATTATGATTGTATTTTGAAATGTTTTGTAAAAGATCCGTGTAGAAGAGAAAAAGGAGCAAATAATTGGGTAGTTATGCAGATTTTTTTTCAAATCTCCCAACAAATATGATTTTTCAAAAATTAAAGACCAAGAGCAACATAAAAGGGGAAGATTAAGTCGTTGAAGATACGAGAAGAGAAATAAATGACTTGTAGTTGAAGATGAAGAGGAGGATGCACATAGATTGAGTTCTACCTGAATTGATCATTGATGAGTTTTTCTTTCCTTATCTTTGATCTAATCGTTGTTAAAATCTTGAATGAAACGTTTCGATTTTATGAATTGTGTTTATTGTTATCAGGGCTAAACTTGTTGAGCCCTGCTTTTATGGTTTGTATTGGTTGATCATGTTTTGATTTGATTTGTACAAATTGTGAACTGCATATAGATCTTAATGCTTGTTTATTGAATGGCCATCAATGAGCATGATTTCAGGGTTTGCTATAACTCTAAGAGGAGAATACAAAACTTTGGTTAAGAATTATGTTGATCGTATGAGATAGAAGCATGAATACGGTTAATTCCTATATTTTGGTGCTTAAGGTCTTTGATTGGGGAACACCCGATGCCGAAAGGCAATATGGTATAAGCTGAAGAAGTCTTTGTTACTCGAACGAGAACTTTGATTAGTTCAGAGAACTTGTAGGCAACTTGTGGATATCAAAGTCGATTTATCATTAAGACTATTTTGAGAGGGTAAAGCGATGTTTATTGCTCTATACTTTAATTTATGAATTGCTATCAAAATCGATTTCATTTGTCATATTAACTTACATTGTATTATTCTACATTGAAAATTTATCCATCAAATTTATTAGATTATTTCGACATTGATTTTTAGTACAAATCCTCATGGGAACGATATTCTACTCATCACTCTATTACTTGATTGCAATATTGTGCACTTACGATTAGACTGCATATATATTTTGCACATATCAAGTTTTTGAACTCTTTCAACAATGAAGCAATCAATTGATTCTCTCGGTTCACCTCATTTTGAAGTCAGCTAGTGAAATGTGGTGGTTGCTCATTTCCCTATGAAAGTCCCAGAAATAACCTAGAGGGAGGGGGGTGAATAGGTTATCTCAAAATTTTATCAGGCAGCACAACAAAGCTATTGACTAGACCGTACTACCTGAGTCTGCTGCAGTTAGCAAAAGTTCTGCAGTTGAGACTTTAGCTTTGAAAAGCTTGTCTCTTTGTGCCTTTCGAGATTAAGTTAACAGTTTAGAAATAAAGGACAATGCATAAATATAAATGACACATGATTTATATTGGTTGAGACATCTGCTACCACCAAGTAACAGGAGCTTAGTCCAGTCTTCCCTTGGTGATCAGTTTAGCCAAGGCAAGAGAAGGTTCACTATCTTCTTGTTTTTGGCTTACAAGAGAAACAACTTTACAACAAGACTCTTCTTGCTAAAGGATGAAGAACCTAGATCTTGTAGTGCTCTGCTGCAGTTACTGTTCTTCACTTGCAGACTAGTGAACCTTCTTCAGAGATCCTGAATCTTCAATTCAGATCATGCACAGCTAGTCTTCAAGGTTTTTCTTTCTTTGAAATCTCTCAAATGCTGTTCAAACTTTCTCAGACTTGCCCAACCTTTTTTTTTTTTTCGTGCACTTTGCCTTCCCTTTTATAGGCTCAGGAAACCAGAACTCGTGTTTGTACGATCTGATAGTGACAGCTTTGTCCTCTATTATAGTAGACTGACCTGCCTTCAATTTTTCTGATCCTGTACACATCACCATTGCCTCAGCTTCTCGTTTTTTACCCCTTTCTTGTTCCTTTCCATTCCAGCATAACTTATACTGCACCCAGACTCATGCGCTAGGTCTACTGTACGTCTTTGCTACAGCCCTCTGCCGCCAGCCTCTACTGCACCCTTAGCTGCATGAGCTCTGCTGCACAGTCTTCATATCCAGCCCTTTTGCAACTTCACTTGCACCAAGTACTACAGCCAGTTTGCTGCAACTTAGCACCCACTCAATAGCTTTCAGACCTCATCTGCTCGGCCTGCTAGTGTAGCCTCATCTTTACTCAGCCCTACACTCAATCTTCTACAATTCAGCTTGCATACTTGCACTGTAATATGGCTCACTTCACTTTACTGCTAGAACTGGGATTGAACGTTGGAATGGTCCTAGATCATGAGAACCCTGAGACACTTTTACTGTCGTATGCATCTGATCTTTGGCATGTAATTTTATAGGCCCCTGCAGCCTACATAGCCCTCGTCTGCATGCCTCTGGTGTACGACCTTTGGCCCTGGTCTGCTACTATCTAGCTAACTATTACCGCCTAAGCATCTATTACATACATAATTTTTTTTTTAAGTTTTATTCATCAATTTGTATACAAATGAAGGGATTGGACATTCCCATCAATCTTCTCCTAAATTGATGGAAAAAAAAAACTTCTAAAGGAATTATTACAAACATTAGACTACTTACATTTTCCTAAGGATTAGTCCCTGCGTCCTCTCTTGGTGGGATAATCCTGTTGCAGAATCCTTGGTCGTTTGTGCTTTGGTTTCCTTTTGTGCTGTTCTACTGCACTTCTACTGCTTGACCCCTCTACTGCACTTCTTGCATGCTCTGCTGCACTTCTGCTGCTTGGCCCCTCTGTTGTAGTTCTGGTTTGCTTTTCTGCAGACCGTTGTAGCTATCTCTCCCCTTGAGACCTTTGTTCACCAATTTTTTTTTTGCTGCATCTTTTGCTATAGTCTCCTCAGCAGCACACTTCTTCCCCTTTTTGTTTGCACTGATGCTCTGGGTGAGATCTTTGACAGCTTTCTTGAGTGACAAGAGCTCAGCTGCCATGTTGTTTTGTGCAGTTATGGCCATCCTGAGGGCAGAATCCACCCTTGACTCCACGAGAGTGAGCCACTTGTCGTTGTTGAGGATGTGGGTCTGCAGTTGGTTTTGTGTTTCCTGAATTGTGGTTTGCAGCTTCTTGAATTTGATGGTGTGTACATTATGCAGCCTATTATAGTTTGCAGTAGTCCTATTGACTTATTCCTGTGCTCTTCTGGGTTTGCCTCCTGATTGTTTTGAAGTAGATCATAGAAGGCATCGAAGTAGTGCTTTCTTTGGTCCTTTTCATCTGTGATCTCATCTGCAAGTGGCTTCAAAATCCCAATAAAATCATGAAAAGCATCCTTGGTCCATTACCTGACATCATAGATGCTCTAGTCCATCTGTTTCAACTTGTCATCAACACCGAAGAGTGAGGCCTCTGGAGTTTTGTCCGTCTGCTTCCTCCTAGAAGCAGATCTGGTTCTGATTGATGTTGGTGTCTCCATGTGTTGTGGGAGTTTTACTGTTTCCATCCCCAGTCTGAGACTCCTTATAACCGTTTGTGGAATCATGGGAAAGTTGGAGGTTGCTCCATACAGCAAGCCTTAGGGGAATCCAACTGAATAGGGGTCTTCAGTTGTCTGCTGCAGTCCAAAGGATGACTGTGAAGTGAATTATATGTGGATTAGAGAGATGTCCCCTTGCATGTGCTGAGTTGATGGTGTTTCCTCCAACAGGTGTCTCCTCAGAGTTGAGAGAGTCATCCTTTGTGACGAACTCTCTTCTGCAGGCTTCTCATCTCCTTTTGCAAACTACATTCTTTTGTAGGAATTCCTTGAGGTTTCTCTGTTATCTGCACTTGAAGATTTTCCATATCCTGTATCAGTTGAGTGAGTGATTGTTTAGTTTATGGCTCGTCTGTAGGTTGTGGCTCATCTGCAGTAACAATTTCAGTCTGCTCTTCTACATCAACTGAGGGAACTGTGGTAGCCTGCACCTCTTCTTCCATGTCCTCAACTACAGAGGACGGGGCAGTTTGCAAGTCTGCCTCGTCCGCAGGCGTATTGATAATGAATAGGTCTGTTGCTCCTTGAATTGTTACTCTGTATGGAATAGGGGTTCTCTTCGTGTGCCAAAGAGACTATACAGACAACACTGCTGCATGTGTTGTATGCAGCAGAGTGAATGGAAACATCCAAGCAGACGACCTAAGGCTAAACCAAAGGTCTACTGCTATAATTGTGATAAACCCGGCCACAAAGCCTGTCAGTGTTGGGTACCACACAAGAAACCTATTCAAGTGTGGATACCTAAGACTAACAAATGAGTTCCTCTATCTCTGCTGCAGACACTGAGGTAGTCTGCTCTTGGACCTCATTAGTCTGCTCTACTACTCCTGCTGTGGCTGCTTTGATTGTTGGGTCTGCTACACCAGTCTGCACCTCTGTGCTTTGCTAAAATGGCTGAGGGACTCCTTCCTTGACCACTTCATCTATGAGTTCATCAAGGTGGCTGTTCTCGCCTTGATCCTCATCACCATCGTCATCTCCACCTCCTGGAGATGGTGGTCTGCTAACCTCTGGTCTAGACAAGTAGTTCTAAATTTCCAGTATTGCTGCTCGAATATGCTTGTCAATGATCTGTTTCAGCTCTAACCGCACTTCTTGTGTATGAACAAACTCAACTTGATACAGTTAAGCTTGTTGTGTCTCCCCGTCTTTAGTGTGAAGTCCTTCCACTCCAATACTCCACTGAAGAGTATGTAAGGCTCTGCTGGCCTCTTCTTCGTTTAAGCAACTTGTTGTTAGAGTAGGACCATTTTTTCAATTTCTCCTTCTGTCATGCCTGTGATATCTCTCAATAGTGTTTTGGATCCATCAGCATGAATAGTGAATAATTGTCTAGGGCTTGATGGGATGAGCTTTGATCTGCTGCTCCTTGTGGTCTTCCTTTTCTTGGGAGGAGAAACTGAAGGTAGCATAGGAGCTGCTCTCTTCTGCAGCCTAGTCTGCTTAGCAGTCTGCTGTTGCGTGGTCTACGGACTGGTCCTTTGTAGTACAGCCTCCTTGTGAATCTGTTCTGCATCTGCTTCAAGGGCTTCATCCACCTTCCTGAACTCTTCTGCAAGCTCTTCGTCTTTTGCCGAGAGAGTTGGCTCAAGCATGCTGCTTGATGTGTATGAAATCACACATCATTTCGTTACTCTAAACGTTTGTTTTTATTCCCTTTGAATTGTCTAAATTGGGTTTTTAGTGTCGTTTTGCCTTGGAATGTTGGTACTGCTGTGTGTTGATGTCTTATGGCAGATTGGCATGGAATTTGAAGCAAAAAGGAAGAAGAATGAAGAGAATGGAAATCCAGGAACTCGAAGAGCTGCATTTCATGTTTTATTACCGTTTCACGTGCTTCATGAGTTTTTTCAGCAAACTTTTGCCACGATTGGTTAGATCTAAGTGTTTAGATGCTGTGTATAAGTTTTGGCATTTTTTGAACGTTGTTTGCTATTTTTAATTTTAGTTTTTGGAAGAACAGTGAACAATGAACAATGAACAGTTACAGTGAACAGTGACGCGGGCGCGACTAAGCCTGTCGCGGGCGTGACGAGATCCCAGATGCAATATGTTGAGTTTCGTCCGTCCGATCAATTCTGTTATGCTCCCATGCCTATGTAAACCCTTCCTAGGGTTGAATGAACATAGTTTTCAGCAGAGGAAGGCTTGGTGACGGCAGAGAAGAAGGAGGAGAAGAAAGGCGACGCAAAGAAGGGTTTTTAGGAGAGGAATCATCGCATCTTCATTCCAAACACTTA
>JAOVYX010003670.1:0-10824 GCA_035668315.1 Drosera spatulata
TTTAAGTTAGTTTAGTTGGACATTCGTCATTCCCTGTGGGATCGACCCCTTCTTCCTTATCTACATTAATAACTTTAGCGGGGTAAAAATAATTTTACACATTTTGCGACTCCATTGGATTAGGAAAGGCTGTGGAAGATGGCAACTAAAGCAATGCGAGCGTGGAAGCAGTCACCTGGTGAGTGTCCTCATCATCACTTCCAAGAATTTAGGGTAGTATATGAAAACATGAGGCCTGATGGGGTAAACAATGAAGAGATTAAACTTAGAGCATTTGCATTCTCTTTAGGTGAATTAACCAAAAACTGGCTATATGATCTAGCCCCAGATACAATCACTACATGGGAACAAATGCAGCGTGCCTTCTAGAATAGGTATTTCCCCACTTCTAGAGTTGCTGATATTTAAACTCAAATTAAAAGTGTCCAACAAAAGCCTAGGAAGACTTTCCATGAGTATTGGCAATGTTTTAAACGTCTTGTTGCTAGTTGTCCAAACCATCAATTTCTTGAAAATCTCCTTATTCGGTACTTTTATAAGGAAATGTCCAACTATGATAGACAACTTGTTGATGGCGCATGCGGAGGAGTTTAACAAGATCTTTCTTCTACTGCAATTCACAAGTTGTTTGAGATAATAGCTACTAGATCACAAAACCAGCTGCCTCCTGATGATATTTCGAGGCATGCTCACGAATTGTCTAATCAAAGTGATCCTAATTTGGCAGAGATCAAAGAAATGCTCGCCAAAGTTCTTGTTCAAAATAATCAGTCAACACAAGCCAAGGCTTGTGTACTTGTCTTGTTTTAGATCATGCTACCGATTAGTGCCCTATCCTCCATAAAGAGGAATAGTCTAATGCTATAGGAATTTTTTCAGGTCCACTAAGACTTATGAACAACCAAGGCTACATGCAAAATCAGAAGAATCTAAGGTGGAAAAATGATAATTAACTATAATATCCTAGGTCAAATCCACCTGGTTTCTATAATGTTAAGTCACCTCTTCAATTTCCATAGTAGCAAGATTCTTAACCTCACAATCTTCTTCTTCTCCTTCACTTAAGGAGCTTGTCCGAACCATGACAAATTCATCGATCCAATTCCAGAACAGTACTAGCTCTAGTATTAAAAATCTAGAGAAACAAATAGGTCAATTAGCTATAGAGTTGGAACAACTCAAGGCACAGCAATAAGCTTCCATCTCAACCAGTGAACCCTTATGAAAATACGAGTGCGATCACTTTGAGAAGTGGAAAAGACCTTTCGAAAATTGATCATTCAAAGAAAATCCTAATTGAGCCCGAGTTAAAGGTTCTTCCTTCTCAAACTATTCCAACTGCACCTCCGTTGCAGCAAATTTCATCTTCATCTTCATCTACTCAAGGAGTTCCTACTCAAAACTTAGCTTCTACTTCATAAAATCAGTCAAGACCACTTCCATCTTATCTCAGTGATGCATTGTCATATGCGTGTCAAGATTAGTTCCCCACTTATAATATAATAATGTAGATAAAATGAGCAGGGGTCGATCCAACAGAGAGATGGAGTAATTAATCAAATTAGAATTCCAAATTACTTAAACCTAAAACTGAGAGTGGTGGGGTACTCGTAACAAAATTACAAACTGATTAAGTACTAACAATCGAGAACTAAAAGAACTAAAGTAACTACTTGCACTGGATTGATTAACTAGGTTGAAACTATAGGAAACAAACGTAGGGAGGGTTCTCATAACTTCACGCAGGTTAGGGATTAATCATTGATACTAAGGATAATAGATCGTATATAATTTGATAAATTTGAAATGAAATGTTATAAATTTGTAAATAAATGATTTGGTTGGAATAAAGGGGATACCATTAATCACGTTCACTAAAGTTTTAATTACCAAGATAGCTTGAATAACTAAGCTAATCATCTACTTCACATACCATGATAGCAAGAATACGTAAAATAGACAATTGAATCAATCAAGGAACATACCAAATATGAATAAAATAGAAACATAGATTAGTCTACTATTCATATGTCAAATGATCCTTGATAAACTATAGCAAAATCTCTTGGTCTATAACTTATCTAGTGCTACTAAACATGACCAATATGGATTGAATCGTTAGCTTGATTAACCTATCAACACGTCTAAGTGATCAATTTAAAGGGATTCATAAGCAAAAGATATTATTGTCAATGTATAAAGTCATTTAGGTGGTCAGTCTAATGAATTCATGTATCAACTATGATAAATCTTTAATCTTTGACATCATTCATGTGAAACAAATCAAATTCATTACTAAAAAGAACAAATCTCATAATCCCTTAGCTTTGTGTCATTATAATTACTCTCTACTAACTAATTACTCACTCATTGAATTAGAAAGCAACATAAATATGAATAAATATGCAATTGTAATCATCATAGCAAACATAGATTTAATCAAATGACTAAAGTGCATAAATAACCAATGAAAGTTCTTACAACCAATGAATTAAGTCTTGAGAATGACAATCCAAAGCTAAAAAACTCTGAAAATCTAATTTGAGCAACACGAACGAAGAATAACGATGTTTGTGATCTACCTAAACCCTAGAAATGCCGGCTAGACGAATTCTAGATGGACACTAGATACTCTGGAAAATGAACATAACATAGTGTATTTGTAGGAAAAATATAAAAACCCTAAGAAATTGGAGAAAATTACATCGAAATCTCACAAAATCTTTCTGTAATAACGTTGTCACGATTGTGACCATTCGGCTGCTTCATCTCTAGTGCAAAACTGGGGCTGTAACGATCGTGACCGGGACCGTCACGATCATGACCAGTGTAGAAACCGCTCTGGTTGATTTTTTTTTCCACCCTCACGATCATGATCAAGCTTGGAACGATCGTGACACTTCATAAAGTCATCAAACAGCTTCAAACCATACAAAACAATCATGAACGTCTTCATATGCATTAAGAACATCTTCATAACTCAAAATATCATCACAAACTTCATCGATTTGCATCCAAACTTCATCAAAGTCTTAAAAATCTCTATAATCACTTCTAAAAGCATAGCTTCGTGCCCATGAAAAGCTAAAATCTCTCTTCAACGACCATATCTGCATAAAATTCATACAAAGAGTAGTACCAACATCCAAGATACAAAACTAAACTAAAACACCAAGAAATACAACATATGACACACTAAACAAGGGAATTAGCCTTGAAAACTATGAGTATATTTATGCTCATCACCCAGCCGTTTGGCTAAGGATAAGAAATATGAGACTGAAAAAGACATTTTCGAGCATTTCAAAAAGTAGAGGTGAACATCCCTCTCCTTGATTCAATTTAACAAATTCTTAGATATGCTAAGTTCCTCAAAGAACTTTACACAAATAAGAGACGTCTCAAAGGAGATGAGTGGATAACATTGGGAGAAAATGGTTTTGCGATGTTGCAAAAGAAAGCCCCAACTAAGAAGAAAGATCTAGGTATGTTCACAATCCGATGCACCATTAGGAACTCCATAATCTCTAGGTGTATGCTTGATTTAGATGCATCCATAAATGTGATGCCATTGTCAATCTATAATGCACTTAATCTTGGACCGCTAAAAATAATCGGTCGACAACACGCCCAGAAGGCCTTGTAGAAGCCATGCTTGTAAAGGTCAATGAGTTGATCTTTCATTGTGAATTTTTATGTCCTTCGTATGGAGGATGGATCATGCTCTTCAACTCCAATTCTCCTGGGAAGATCTTTCCTTAAGACAGCACATGCAAGAATTTATATACACGATGGCACATTATCGATCGAATTTGATGGTGAGATTATCAAGTTCAATATATATGATGCAATTAAGCATCCATCTTAACATGTTACTTCAATTTGTGCAATTGATACTTTTGAAGAGCTTACTGAAAGGCTCTTTGCATTACACAATGAAGAATTCCTTCAAGCACTAGGTGCAATGGAAAGAGATTTCTATAGAACTGCAAATGATGAGGAAAGCTTCTTTGATAACACGCTCGATGACCTTGAGCGGGAAATATTTGAAATTTCTGAATATCAATATCGACCAAATACTCTCTCCTTACCTACCACATAAGAGAGTTATTACCCCCACCTTCTTTAGAGCTCAAGGATTTCCCTTTGCATCTTAAATATGCCTATCTAGGCGAGGGAGAAACTTTACCAATAATTGTTTCTAAAAAGCTCAAGGAGGAACAAGAAGAACAACCATTTGAAGTCCTTCGAGATTATGTACATGTCCCTTTGGTACATGTCCCTTTGGTACATTTGCTTATCGCAGAATGCCATTCAGATTATGTAATGCACCTGCTACATTTCAAAGGTGTGTTATGTCGATATTTTCAGATTACATTGAACAAATCATCGAGGTGTTTATGGTTGATTTCACCTTCTATGGTGATTCTTTTGAATAGTGCCTGAGCTACCTCAAATTGATGTTGGCTCAATGCGTTGAATCCAACCTTGTGCTGAATTTTGATAAATTTCATTTTATGGAACAACATGGAGTGGTGTTAGGTCACATAGTCTCTCAAAAGAGACTAGAAGTTGAAATTTTTAAGCTTCTGGTTATTCGTGATCTCCTAAATACAACATCGATTAAAGACACCTATGCATTTGTAAGACATGCTGGCTTTTATCGTCGGTTCATCAAAAACTTCTCGAAGATTGCACAACCATTTTGCAAACTACTCCTAAAAGATACGGTCTTTGAGTTTGATGAACAATGTCTTAAGGCGCTTAAACTTCTGAAAGAGAAACTTATTTCAACTCCAATTATTCAACCTCACAATTGAAACTTGCCATTTGTGCTCATGTATGATGCAAGTGACATGCCATTTGGAGCTGTTTTGGGATAATGAGTAGGACATATACCTCATGTTATATATTATGCCTCTTGCATGTTGAACAAAGTTCAATGCAATTACACTACGACTGAAAAGAACTGTATGCGATAGTGTTTGCATTAAATAAATTTCACCCCTATTTGCTGGGAACCAAGGTCATTGTTTACACAGACCATGCTGTAATTAAATACCTTCTCAATAAGAAAGAGACAACACCGCATCCCTTAATATGGATTCTTCTCTTACAAGAATTCGATAAAGAAATTAAAGATAAGAAGGGTGTAGAAATTTTGATGGCTGATTATCTAAGCCGCATTCAGCGTGAACATGACCGTGTCCCATTATGTGATTTATTTCTTGATGAGTACTTGATGAAAATCCATGGAGAGGTTCCATGATATGCCGATCTTGTCAATTATCTTGTCACCGAAGAACTTCCTAGATCATTGATACGTGTGCCACGTGACAAGATTAAGAGTGATTCAAAGTATTATTTTTTGGATGACCCTCGCCTTTCTAAATTTGGGTATGATGATATTATTTGTCGATGTTTTCTAGAATTTGAACAACAATCGATTCTAAAATTTTTCCACACTTATGAAAGTGGTAGGCATTTTGAAGCGAAAAGGACTGGTCATAAGGTCCTTGAATGTAGTTTTTATTGGCCTAATCTTGATCATGATGAATATGAATTTGTAAAGGCCTGTCCAGAATGCCAACGAACGGATGGAATTACAAAAAGAGATCAAATTCCATAAAATTCAACTTTTGTTCACGAAATTTTTTGTCTGGGGTATTGATTTCATGGGACCTTCCACACTATCCTATGACAACATATGCATTTTAGTCGCAACGGACTACGTGTTCAAATGGGTTGAAGCGCAAGCTACAAGAACTAATGATGAAAAGTCGTCATTGATTTTGTGTACACCCAAATTTTTAATCACTTCGGTATACCACGTGCCATCATAACCGAATTGCAACTGCGTACCATCCCCAAACTAGAGAGCAAGCTGAAGTCTCCACTAAAGAAATAAAATCAATTTCTTGAGAAGGTTGTTAATCCCAATCGCAAAGATTGGAGTGCTCGCTTGGGAGATGCACTTTGGGCATATCGTACCGCATATAAGTAAAGCTTGCCATCTTCCAATTGAACTAGAACATAAAGCTTTTTGGGCTATTAAATAAAGCAACTATGATTATCCAAATGTTGCGAATAATAGAAAGTTGCAATTATAAGAGTTGGAAGAGATAAGAAATGATGTTTTTGAGAATTCAATTTTTATAAAGATAAAATAAAACGTTATCAAGATAAAATGATTAGGAAAAAGAATTTCTAAGTTTCTAATAGGGTTTTATTATTCAATAATCGAATGAGGTTATTAACTTGCAAGCTTAGATCAAAATGGGATGGTCCATTCGAAGTCGTTCATGTATATGATTTTGGAGCGAGGGAAATTAAAAGCCTTGAAACTGGAAAAATTTATAAGGTGAATGATAATAGACTTAAACTATATCATGAAGGTGCTTACGTGGGTTAGGTTGACGAATTTGACCTTAAAAAAGTCAATTGAGCATGAATTCGTCGAGTCAACGATGTTAAACAAGTACGCTTCTTAGGAGGCAACCCAAGTAATCTAGGATAGATTTTTTCTTTTAAAATAAACAAGAAAAATTGATGATGAATCCAAAGACGTGATCAATGTGCTTAAAAACAAGCAAATCCATGTGAAAAGAAAGAAGGAATGAAGAACATTGACAAATTTTGAGCTTAAAATGTGTTTCCAAAAGTTTTCTGAGCGATTTTCTATGTTAGGCTCGAAACACAACTAGATACGGCCCATGCTTCACAACGCACAGCTGTGCGGTGCTGTCCATCAAAATTTCACCATCCCTCGAAACACGGCCTGGTCAGGACGTGTCACCCCTAGCACGGCCGTGCATGCCCTTTAATCCAGAAACCCAAATTCTCAAAAAACGACCTGTCAAGGCCATGCAAGGCCAAACACGGTCGTGCGTCGAATAAAAACTTGTATACACGAGAGTCGTTGGTGTGTACGAAAACATACATATTTTTATGCATTAATAACATGCGTTTTGTTTGTGTTTCGAGTCATTTTTATTTATGTTCGTGTAGTTTTTGTTTTAGAGTTGGATACTGTCATATTTTTGTGTTATTCTTGTAGATTGATGATGCAAGATGCTTTTTCATGTAAACTTCATTTGAACGAAGTTTTAAAGTCATGGAATATGTGCAAAGGCGTTCGCAAAAGCAAAATGATGAAGTTTGGATGAGATGGGCAAGTTTAGTAGCAACATCGGCAGTGTCGTTGAGTAGCAAACAACACAGCCCATACAGCTTGAAGGACTGAAGTCACTGCGAAAGGTGACATATCCCGTGTGGTTGAAAACTAGGATGACACGGGTCGTGTTCCTTCATAATCTGGGAGTTTTCATGGCAGACACGGGCCGTGCCATTTGAAGGTTCATGACACGGGCCGTGTCGCTCTCTATAAATCAAATATTTTTCTTATCTTGATTCTGATTGGTTGATTTCAAACCTTTAGTCTCTCTCTATAAATACAAGTTCTGCAGAAGAAAAAAAGGGTCATGAGGGTTTTTATTCGTTGAAAGCTCCAGAGAACGTCGTCAAGCAAAGAGAGAAGAGAGAGACCGCCATCTCAATCAGGGATTAGGATCCTGCACTTTCAGAGAGGAAATCATCTACATCAATCCGTTGTCTATGCAAAGGTGACGACCGTCGTGCATCATCAACGTTCTGACTCAACTACAAATCTCTAGTTTGTAATCAAGGGGATTCTATCAAACTTTGTTTACAAATTGTTATTAGAATTGTTGTTGATGTTCGTGTTGATTGGTTATGAATTATTCAATGTTAGGGACAAAGTTTCATATTTTAATGTCAATGTATATTGATTGAGATTGGTGTGAGCTCAATTTAGATATCTATTTTGATAATTGTGTGGTGTTGAATTACTGAGATTGGTAAATACAAGGTCTTAATATCTCCAAATTTATATTATATGATTTTTATGTATGGATTGATCTTAATTAATTAATAGAAATTGTATAGCTTGGAATTAGCTACCCTAGGTTATATAATTTTTATTATTGCAATTATCATTCTCATTTGATAACATTAGTAGCAAAACTATAATGTCATTCTCATTTGCAGAATTAAAGTTATCCATGTCATAATAGTTATTCATAAGTCATTCTCATTTGCGTAATCGATAAAGCGGGTTGAATTATTATTTATTATCAATATTAATTAAAAAAGGTATATTCTCATTTTGTCTAGATTAATTAATATTAGTGTAACTCATTCTCATTTGGCTACCACTCTATTTTATAATGTTAGCTTAATTAGCTGCAACCTACATTGTGCAATATTAAATTGGAGAGAAAAGTATAATCTATGATTTAATCACATTCCACATGATTCAAAGTTATATCAATTTAATATCTCTTATATAAAAACCTTGAACATTCTATCTTTTTCAACTTTACTTTCTTATTTTAGTTTAGTAGTTTATTCTTTATCATCAAAATTCAAAACCCCCCAACTTATACAATTTATTTTATATAAGATCACAATAATTAATTTTAATCCCCGTTCCTTATTGGGTTCGACCCTACTTGTCACTACTATAGTAATTAGTATCCTATTAATATTTATGTGGTACAGTTAGGATATAATTTGCACATCTTACGACAGACATGTCAAGTTTTGGCGCCATTGTCGCGGAACGGTTTCATTAAAAATTAACTAATTGTGGTTTTATTTTATTTTTGTTTTCAACAAACATTGAAGTTACTACCATTGCATGAACTTGAGGAGTGGAAAAGTAACCAACAGATCCAACGTCAAGAAGAGAGTTCAAGAAATCAAGGAGAGCACTCCACGACAAGGGCAATCTTCGAACCGCTCAAGTTTTCCTGGTGAGCCCGTTCCAATTACTACGTTCATAGAAATGGCTAATAATCAAAATGTTGCTGGAAATCACAAAATATTGGAGTGCTAACCACAAAATACTTAGCCCGCTCAATCTTCTAACCGCTCAATATTTCCTGGAAGAGTAACCAAAAAATACTACTCTTCAACCTGAACGTACCCTTAGGCAAATGTCTGAGTACAACGTCAATAATAATTCACCTTTGTGTATTGTTTTTCCAAATGTGTTAAATTTTGGTTTCCTAAAAAAATTGCCTGTATTTAGTGGTAGACCAGGAGAATGCCCTTATCGTCATCTCTAGCAATTTAGGGTAGTTTGTGAGAATATAAAACCCGAAAGGTTTAACAATGAGGTGACACAGTTAAGATCATTCACTTTTTCATTAAACGAACAAGCAAAGAACTGATTGTATGACTTGCCTCCTAATACAATAACAACATGGGAACAATTGCAAAGGGCTTTTCTTAATAGGTACTTTCCAACATCAAGAGTTACTGATATTCTAACACAAATCAGTAACATCAAACAGAAACCCAAGGAGATTTTCCATGAATATTGGCAACGTTTCAAACGTTAAGTTGGTAGTTGTCCGAATCATCAATTTTCTGAGAATCTCCTAATTCAATACTTTTATAACGGAATATCCTATTATGATAAGCAATTGGTTGATGGGGGAGGAGATTATCAAGATCTTTCTCCGACAGGTGCTCGAGAACTATTTGAGAAAATAGCTGCTCGATCACAGAATCAATTACCTCCCGATGACATTTCAAGACATGCTCATGAGCTATCTCATTATAATGACACAAATTTGTCTGAGATAAAAAGTATGTTAGCCAAGGTGTTGGCTCATAACAATCAATTAAATCAATCTTCTTCTCCACATGCGAAAGTATGTGGAATATGCCTTGTTCGCGGACATAACACTGATGATGATTGTCCTATTCTCTTTGAAAATGAACAAGCAAATGCTGTTGAAAATTTTTCAGGATCCCCAAGAACTGGAAACAATCAAGCCTACGCTCTAAATAATAACTTTTGGTGGAGGAATGATAATTATCAACAACAACAACCTCACTACCAAAGAGATGCTCCACCTGGATATTACAATGTAAGGGCAAACCAATTTCCACAACAGCAATGTACAAATCAATCATCCTAATCTACTGAATCTTCAGCTCCGTCTATTGAAGAGCTTGTCCGAACAATGACCAAAAACATTATACAATTCCAAAACAGTGCATCATCGAGCATTAAAAATTTGGAAACACAAGTTGGCCGATTAGCCAAAAAAGTAGGACAATTAGAAGCACACCTGTTGAACAAACTTCCATCTCAACCAGTAAACCCTCATGAAAATACGAGTGCAATAACTTTGGGAACTGGGAGAAATTTAGTAGAGGTTAACACATGAAGAAGAAGTGAGCTTGAGCCTGAGTTTGAGATTGTTCCTCCTAAGGAAGACCCAATTCAAAGTCAGTTAGAGTAGCATGATGAATTTTTACTTCATTCACAAAACGAAAAAAAAAAAAATGATAAAAGTTCATGCCAGATTACCATTCCCAACAAGGAGTCACATTTAATGCCACTTTTTCCTAACCGATTGGCTAAGGATAAAAAACATGAGGCTGAGAAGGATATTCTCGAAGTTTTTAAGAAAGTAGAGGTGAACATTGATGTGCATGAAATCACACGTCATTTCTTTATTCTAAACGTTTGTTTTTATTCCCTTTAAATTGTCTAAATTGCGTTTTTAGTGTCGTTTTGCCTTGGAATGTCGGTACTACTGTGTGTTGATGTTTTATGGCAGATTGACATGGAATTTGAAGCAAAAAGGAAGAAGAATGAAGAGAATAGAAATCCAAGTACTCGAAGAGCTGCATTTTACGTTTCATCGCCGTTTCATGCGCTTCGAGAGTCTTTTCAGCAAACTTTTACCACGATTAGTTTGATCTAAGTGTTTAGATGCTATGTAT
>JAOVYX010003671.1:0-10823 GCA_035668315.1 Drosera spatulata
AAAACACAGAGCGCCTTCTGTTTTTTATACAGTTCAATATTGTGTTTTTATGTCTTCGTTAGGGGCGCTGTGTATTTAAAATAGAGCGTTGTGTATTTTCATGTTTGTGTCAAACTTTTAACAAAACAGAGCGCCTATTGTAAATGTGACAGAGCGACAGTACATCCGAACAGAGCGCCTTCTGTTTTTGATACAGAGCTCCTTCGAAGCATATAAACATTGGAAAACAAAACAGAAAACTCAACATATATGGACAATCGATCTCATGTGTTTTATTAAATTGAGAAATATACAAATCAAATCATTCATAAAAAATCAAAGAGCACAATAAGATGCAAAGCACGTCACATTGTTTTCAACAGATATCCCTCTATCAACGTAGATAACATCTTCGCTCTGAACATCCGGATTTTTTCTGGTGTTGTGGACTTCGGTATTTCTTCTCCGTTTGCCATCAATTCAATCCAATGGCAGACGTGGGCACCACAATCCAGGTTTTGCTGTAAAGGCGTATTTTTGTTTATATATACTTTAGGGTTCTGAGTTACTTGAGTTTCCGCTTCCATCGGTTGCAGGAAACTGTGCACATAATCCACCTACATCATGTTGAAATTATTGTTAACATTTTTACTTTTTAAAAAAATATATCGGCGTATATGTTCTTACCAGTATTTGAGCATCTCTGGTATACGGTGCTTTTGTTGTTTTCGAATTGTAGTGAATCCAACTATTATTCTCACTGTCGAACGCTAACAGAGTACAATGGAAAGCCGTCGAACCCTTTGGTGATCCTCCAGTTGAGTTCATCGCGAACAAGTGCCAACGTTGTGTCCTTTGTTCAATCATCTTGTCCTTTATCCATTTTTCGGCTGCCTGTTTCTTTTGTTGTGTAACAAAAAACTGCATTAAATATAATAGAAAAAGTGAGTTATGTCATACTGAAGTAGAAATATAATCTAATATTCATAACATCAAATAACTTACCCAACAGTCTAGAGTGTAGACCGTAATTTGTTCTTTGCATTTTCCTTTTTGTAACATCAATGTTACATAAGCGTTGATCGTACTATCTGATAATGGTTCGTCTTTTGCAATATGATTGACATCGTCATAATCAACATACTCATCACCCCTAATCCCGTCATTTGTTATACAAATGATGTCACTGAAATGATAATTGCTTAGTTAGTTTGATATCTATTTTATATCTTTAGCAAAAATAAAATCAAAAACACAGGCACTCTGTTTTGTTTATAGCAGGCGCTCTGTTTTACAAAATACTTGATTTCATGATGTAAATGCAAAGTAGAATTATTTCATATGCAAAAAAGAAGCGAACGAAATGAAATGCACAGCAATATTATCATTAATTCAAACGCTTATGTAGACGTGGAGGGATGGTCCTTCATCATTGCCCATTTGGTCCTTACTTCGTCTGTTAGGTAGCTCCCAACATCCCCTGCAGTCTTGCTCCGCTTCAGCTCATCATATTCGAGGTTGCTCATCCTTTTCCTTGATCTCGGACCCTTGTCTTTGATGCCTTTGATCATCGACACTGGCGTACGTCCGGATTTTTTCTTTTTGTTCTCTTCCTCTGATTGGGCTTGTTGTTCAGATTCATTTTTTAACAGTTGATCATCATCAGTGATTTTATAATGATCCTGCTGTTCTTGTTCTTTTGTTTGCATTGTTCTCTGCGTGCTCTCGAACAACTGCTTGTATTCTTCGGTAATCTTCCTTTCCTTTTCAAGTGCTTGGAACAGCTTTATTTTTTCATCATCTTTTACAAAGATGATTCCATTTAACCTCTCTTGTTCCGCTGTGCCTTTCATTATCAATTCTTCAGATTTCATTAGTTCTTCCCGCAACAGTTGCTTCCCTTCGGCTTCTTTTGACATTAACAACTTCAAGTTTTCATTCCCTTGAACCAGTTCTTCGATTTTCTTTTCTAGTTCCTCAATATCTTTTGCTGCACTGTTGACAGGATCGTCTCTTGGCACCCCCACTTGACTCATCTTTGCAAGTCGTAATGTTTCAAGTTCAGATCTTGTTGAGGTTAAATCACCCTCCAAGGTATTGACCTAATGGAATCAAAAAACCCAATTTAAGAAACTTTGAATGAACTACATAAATCATTGCAATAAAACAGAGCGCCTATTAAAAAACACAGAGCGACTTAAAAAATATTATGATCAGAGCGCCAATAAAAAAAAAAAGAGCGCCTTAAGAATTAGTATGAACATAGCACCAATTAAAAAACACAGAGCGCCTTCAGAAATACGGTGTTCTTTTTATCTTTTCCAATGCCTTTGACAATTTAAATTTTGTTTTCTCTAACTTTGACCCCAATGCTTTGATCTTACATTTGAAAATTTTGATTAGTACTTTAATTCTGAATTCAAGAGACATTCATTAAAAAACAGAGCGACATGACAGTTTTCCATTTCTTTTTTTCACTAAATTACCTTTTCTTCAGCCCCTTTAAGTTCATGAGATTTCTCCTCATATTTTTCTTCCAGGAGTATCACCTGATAAAAAAAGACCTGTTAATTTTTGGAATGACCATACTCTTTTTCTCGATAGAACCCAGAGCGCCTGAACCCAAAAATCCAGAGCGCCTACTAACAGAACTCAAAAATTCATACCTTTGCTCCTTCCAAAGTCATCGTATCCTCTGCATCCTTCGGTTGCTCTTTCTCCAATTCCAATTTTTTTCCTGTTTCCTTGAGCTTTTTTACAAATATAAATAATAAATACTTTAGAAATAGACTCTTAAAATTTTTCCAACCAAACAATACCGTCAGCATGAATTTAGTTGTTACCATTTCTCTCAACAAGGAAAGTTCTTTCTTTTCCTCCTCCCATCTCTTGTCAGAGCAAGGTTTTGTGCTTTTGCCTCGGCCAGTTCTTTGTGCAGCCGTTTCATTTTTCCCGGCTTGATGTGTTTTATTAACACATCATCAGAGGTAGCTTCTTCATCTTTTTCTTGCATTTCTTTATCGCTCTGTGTTGCCTCAGTAGAATTTGAATGGCAGCTCCTTGCCCTGTACTTAAAATCAGCCACATTAGGGCCTTGAGGTGGTGTTCCATTGAGGGAATCATCGTCATCTGCTTCATTGTCTTCTGGTGACATGCCATACAAAGTCTTTTCCACTTCGGTTGGCCGTAATCGGTTAAAAATTATCTGAAATAATTTAAGACCATATTATTATTTATTTGTATTATTTCAGACATTTATGATAAATTCTGAATATTTTATTTACCTTCTTCACATTGAATTTTTTTAAAGGTGGCATCTATGTCTTTCGGCATATCCTTCAGACTCTACCTTGCACATCTTGGCATGCTGCAATCTTTATAAACATGTGATGATAGTTGTATGACTTCAGTCCTTTTCAGAAACCAGTACTGAAAATTAAAAGAAAAATAGCAAAATCATTATTTATTTTATTATATGTCAATCTGCAAGCGCCTGTGTATTAAATAGAGAGCGTCATTTGGGTGGGACAGAGCACCAGTTGTTGAAAACAGAGTGCCAGTCAGAGCGCCAGTTATATGGGACAGAGCGCCAGTTATGTGGGACAGAGCGCCAGTTATTGGAAACAGAGCGCCTATTGGAAACACAGAGCGCCAGAAAGAATGACTGGAAACAATCAGTTTGTATCGTCTGAAATACTTACAGGGATTAGCATTGCACATCCTGTCACTTTTCCCGGAATGGAGCAGTTATCGTCCAATGATCCAATCAATTTTTGGAAAAAGTGGGACGTCCACTTGTAATCACGCATTTTTTCAATGTCGGCCACAAAATTACAGTAGCTTCAATTCAACGAAGGCTTGGACGTGCTCACAAACAGTGTACTCAACATATAGAGCATCAACAGTCGTGTTGTGTCCTCGTAATCTGATACTTCTGTTTTTTTGTGAAAGTTCAATCAAAGTCTCTTTGATTTTCCTTGTTGTCAATTCTCTTTGTGGTCTACTTACCGTTTTTTTATCCTTAAAACGTCTGTTCAGGAATTCAGACTCATTTATTGTTTCCATCATCCTATCCTGATCCATGTCAATATTGCCGTCAACTATTCCAAAAATCAGTTTCATGCCCATTTCGTTGATCGTGCATATATGGTTCTCTAAGGTGAAGGATCTTTCCATTCTGTTGTAGCTCGCCACAATCTGATGTATGCAAAGATCGCTTTTCCTTGAATTCCCAATCGTCACCCTTATTTCAAAAACAACCTTTATGAGATTCCAAAAGAGGATCTTTATGAAATATAATCTGTGTTGATCCGTAACTGTCATTCCCTCTTTTGGACATGTGAGAATTTTTACCGAGGCTCCTAAATTACTCTTATATTGTCCTGCCATTATTCCTGTTGCACATTTGATAATAATGCCAAGAACCTTTTAACACCGTGCCTGTTTAAACACAGAGCGCCATTTGAAATGTTCGAGAGCCCCTGTTTAAAATTATCTGTTTAATTTTAAGCAGACGCTCTGTTTAATTTTAAACAGGCGCTCTGTTTAATTTTAAACAGGCGCTCTGTTTAATTTTAAACAGGCGCTCTGTTTAATTTTAAATAGGCATTCTGTTAAAAAATACACAGAGCGCCTGTTTATTTCCAAATAGAGCGCCTGTTCATTTTTAAACACAGAACGCATGTTTCACATCAAACAGAGCGTCTGTTCATTTCCAAACAGAGCGCCGATTTAATTTCAAACAGAACGTCGGTTAATTGTCTAACGGTATGAATTAATGTATCAAACCCTAATAAATAGTAAAATATCACACCCACACAAGATTTTTAGAGCGCCTGTTTGAAACACAGAGCGCCATTTGAAATTTTCGAGAGCCCCTATTTAAAATTATGCAGGCGCTCTGTTTAATTTTAAAGAGGCGCTCTATTAAAAAATACACAGAGCGTCTGTTCATTTCCAAACAGAGCGCCTGTTCATTTCCAAACAGAGCGTCGGCTTAATTTCAAACAGAGCATCGGTTAACTGTCTAACGGTGTGAATTAATATTTTAAACCCTAACAAAGAGTAAAATATCACACCCACACAAGATTTTCGAGAGCGCATGTTTAAAACACAGAGCGCCATTTGAAATTTTCGAGAGCCCCTGTTTAAAATTATACAGGCGTTCTGTTTATTTTTAAACAGGCGATTTGATTAATTTTAAACAGACGCTCTATTCAATTTTATACAGGCGCTCTGTCAAAAAGTACACAGAGCGTCTGTTCATTTCCAAACAGAGCGTCTGTTCATTTCCAAACAGAGCGTCTGTTCATTTCCAAACAGAGCGCTTGTTTAATGTCAAACAGAGCGCCTGTCCCTTTCCAAACAGAGCGCCGGTTTAATTTCAAACAGAGCACTCAAAAATTGTCTAACGGTGTGAATTTATATTTGTAACCCTAACAAATAGTAAAATATCACACCCACACAAGATTTTCAGGCGCTTTGTTTATTTTTAAACAGGCGCTCTGTTAAAAAATACACAGAGCGCCTGTTCATTTCCAAATAGAGCGTCGGTTTAATTTCAAACAGAGCGCCGGTTAATTATCTAACGGAGTGAATTAATATTTCAAACCCTAAGAAATAGTAAAATATCACACCTACACAAGAATTTCCGAGCGCCTGTTGAAAACACAGAATGCCATTTGAAATTTTCGAGAGCCCCTATTTAAAATTATACGATCATACTGTTTATTTTAACCAGGCGCTCTGTTTAATTTTAAACAGGCGCTCTATTAAAAAAATATACAGAGCACCTGTTCATTTCCAAACAGAGCGCCTGTTCATTTTCAAACACAGAGCGCATGTTGAATGCCAAACAAAGTGCCAGTTCATTTCCATACCGAGCGCCAGTTTAATTTCAAACAGAGCTTCGGTTAATTGTCTAACGGTGTGAATCAATGTTTCAAACCCTAGCAAATAGTACAATATCACACCCACACAAGATTTTTAGAGCGCCTGTTTAAAACACAGAGCGTCATTTGAAATTTTCGAGAGCCCCTGTTTAAAATTATGCAGTCGTTCTGTATATTTTTAAACAGACGCTCTGTTTATTTTTAAACGACGCTCTGTTAAAATATACATAGAGCGTCTGCTCATTTCCAAACAGAGCGCATGTTTAATTTCAATGAGCGTCTGTCTATTTCTAAAAAAACCGCCGGTTTAATTACAAATAGAGCGTCGGTTAATTGTTTAACGGTGTGAATTTATGTTTCAAACCCTAACAAATAGTAATATATCATACCTACAAAAAAAAACTTTGATTTGTTGAATGCATTGCATGCACTACAAAAATTGAGAGAAAATGATTCGAACGAAATTCCATTCAGCAAATTGATAGTTAAAACGATACCTTTTGAAATTGTTGTCGCTGCAAATTTGTAGAGCGCCTCACACAAAATTGATTTCCCAGAAAATTCACAGCAAATTGTTGTCGAAATCGTCTAATGAAATTGACAGGTAGAATTTGAAATTTTCAGGTAGATTCAATTCAAGAGCGTGCGAAGGAAATGATGAGGAAGAATGTAGAGAGTCGTGGATTGGCAATTGAAAGTTTTGCGCGTCGGTTTCGGGCTGCAATTGTATGTTTTTACAATTAAGATTATAATTTTGTATTGGTTTGGTAATTTTTGTTTAATTTCTTTGTAGTTTTAGGTAAATTCCCCTTATTGTAACAAACTTTTAAAATGTTAAGATTTTTTTTTTTAATTATGAGGACATCATGTTTTATTGTAACAAACTTTTAAAATGTTAACAACGAAAAAATCAAAAAATAAAAAATTGAGAATATGCATCATTTGCAACGGAATCCGTTGCAATATTCAATATATTGCTACGAATCCATCGCAAATACCATCCAGTTTGCTCCGTCTCCATACTTTGATCGGCGATACAAAATAACCCTAATTATCCTAATTTCCAACTTATAAGATAACCAATCCCTTTAACATCATCGACGTAGTAAGCTATTCCAAAGTTTTTCGTTAAATTGTTTACTTTTCATTTACTTTATGCGTTAGAAGTAATTACTAATATCTCAAATCCGATCCCAACATGAACGATAAACAAAAATGAGAGAATTTTTAAAAAAAAATTATCAAGACATCATGTTTTATTGTAACAAACTTAAACGTGTCTGAGTATACGACACGACAAAATGTTTACACCGTTTAAAAAAAAAATAAAAATAAGAAATTAACCTTATACATAATACATGCACAAATAAAAAAAATATTAATATTAGCAAATTATTTTATTTTGATGTAATAAACTTAAACGTATCATCGTACATGGAAAAAAATATTTCAAAAACTATATTTCGTGATGGATTCCGTCACAGATATGACTATTCTGCTATGGATCCGTCGCAAACACGTCCGGTTTGCTACGGATCCGTAGTGAAACACTCTATATTTAAAAAAAAAAAACTTTTGAATTTCCGAAATTTTAAAATTTTAAACTTGACTATTTGTTGCTTCCTAATTTTAAAACCTTTGCGACGGATCCGTTGCTAAAAAACAAAATGTAAATTCAAAATTTTTCTAAGTGTTGGAAACCGATGTAATTGAGACGGATTCGTCGCAAACACGTCCGGTTTGCTACTCATCCATAACGAAACACTTTATATTTAAAAAAAATTAAAAAATTTGCGACAGATCCGTCATTAAGAAACAAATTGCAAATTCAAAATTTTCCAAAGTGTTGGAAACCAATGTAATTGAGACGGATCCGCCGCAAACACGTCCGGTTTGCTACGGATCCGTAACGAAACACTCTAAATTTAAAAAAAAAAATTAAAACATTTGCGACGGATTCGTCGCTAAGAAACAAAATACAAATTCAAAATTTTCCCAAGTGTTGAAAACCAATGTAGTTGAGATAGATCCGTAGCAAAAAGAGATACACTATATTATTTTTCTACGGATCTGTCGCTAAAGGTGTATATTGTTGCGACAGGCGTTGACTTTTGCGTCGCAAATTTTTTTTTTTTTTTTTGCTCAAAATCTTTTTTTTACGACTGATCCGTCGCATTTTCAAAAATTTTGCGACGGATATTTTCCGTCGTAAAGTTTTCCCGTCGCTAAAATGCAGTTTTTTTTAATGAGGTTGCTAGGGCTCTTCATTTTTATATCCACCTTCCAATAAAATGTTGTGGAGATTGTGTCTTGTTAGCTGCATATATCATAAATCAAACACCTATCAAAGTACTTCAAAATCTATCTTTGTATGAGGTGTTCTATGGTAAGTTACCAAATTATTCACATCTTCGTGTTTTTTACTGTTGGTGTTATGCTTATATTATCAATACAGGCAAATTCTGAAATTCACTTCTAGAGCTATAAAAGATGTTTTCCTTAGGTACCCATATGGTCAAAAAGGCTACCGTGTTTATTCATTAGAAACTCATAAAGTTTTCGTTTCTCAAAATGTCACCTTTCATTAAAACACCTTCCTGATTTTAAGAATTAATCCTATTATTCATGCTTCACTGCACCCGATAGGTTATGTTGATCCTTTTATGTCCATTGTACGAACTGACATTGCTTCTCACCCTCTAATTGAGTCATCTACTCCTGCTTCACCACCTACAACTCAATCACAAGAATTTGACTCAAGTATCTCATCTGCAGCCACACCTCTCTCTCCAATACCTGTCAATCAGTCGCGTCTTGTGGAGCCTGCTTCTCCAGATGTTTTGCCCTTATTTAGTTGTCATGTTTGTGGTAATCAATCCCCGTCATACTTTGTTGATTTTAAATGTGATCCTCATTGCTCATCCTCATCATCGTCTTCATTAGGCACAATTTTTGTAAGTCCTCCTTTTGTATTTTCTTCGAGACATTTAGCCTTTCTTACTTCTATTTCTGCAACTAAACCTGGTCATTACTTACACTATCTTTATGGAAGAAACCAATTGGTTATAAATGGGTTTACAAAATCAAGTTGACGGATCAATGGACAGATACAATGCTCGCCTTGTGGTAAGGGTTTTACGCAGGTAGAATGTGTGGATTTTCATGAGACATTTGCTCCGGTTGCTAAACTAGCCATTGTTCGACGTCTGTTAGCCATTGTTGTTCCACGTGGTTGGCTTCTTTCCTAACTTGACGTTGATATTGCATTCCTCTTATTGATCTTTACAGAGAAATCTATATGCATCCTCCACCCGGATAGCTTTCTCTAAAAAACAGTTGTGTCTGTCGACTTCATAAGTCCTTATATGTTATGGCCTTCGCCTAGCCTCTCGACAACGGTTTAGAAGGTTTATAACTGCTTTGTGTGCTTTGAGCTTTTGTTAATCGAAAGCGAACTATTCTCTCTTCACTTATGTTAATCATGGCCAGTCTGCAGTTATACTAGTTTATGTTGATGATGTTATTTTTGTTAGATCCTCTTATTATTGATCCAGGACATAAAATCCTAGATTGTTGCTCGCTTCCCAGTGAAGGGACTAAGTCCTCCCGAATACTTGGCATTGAAGTTGCATGCACCACCTTTGGAATCTTCATCAATCAAAGAAAGTCTATACCAACTTGTTAAAAAGACGGTAAAGTAGATACTTGCAAGGATGTCACGTTTCTCGTGGAACAACATCGAAAGTTGGCTTGAGATTCTGGATCGCCACTAAATTATTCCAGACAATAACAACTAGTTGGGCGACTTATCTAACTATAACTTGCCCGGATACTGCTTGTACAATAATACATATTGATCAAATTTCTTCAAGATCCTCGTCAACAACTCTTAATGTTGTTCATCAGCTTCTCTGTTACCTTCGCGACACAACTACTAAAGGGCTTTGGTTACTACCGTTAAATCGTTACAAGTTTTGGCGTACTATGATTATGATCGGGCATGTTGTCCCATGAATAGATGTTCTATTATTGGGTATTTCACCCCTCTTAGTAGTGCTCCACTTTCATGGAAATCCAAGAAGCAAACCACAATCGTACGCTCTTCAGCTGAAGCCGAATATCAAGTCATGACTGCTACTTCCTATGAGCTTATAGGATCAAGTCATTATGGTTGATTCGCAAGTTCACCACCATAAACCACTACGGTTTTATTATGACAATCAAGGTAGTTTTGACATCGCCTCAAATCCTTTTCTTCATAAGCGCACCAAACATATTGAAATCAATTGTCACTTTGTTTAAGATTATTTGCTTTGCAAAATGATTTCCATAGCTCACATTTCGACACATCACCAACCTTTCGATTCTCTCACCAAAGCTCTTGGACGTGACAAGTTTACATGACTGAACTCCAAGTTGGGCTTAGCGGATCATCCGCTTTGATTTGCACGGGGGTACTATGCCCTTCCACTTGCGATTCAATGTGGTAGATACATATATGGAGCATGCTTGATCTTTGTCTTTATTTCATGCTTCCGTATCTTTGACTATCGATTCTCGCATGTGGCTTTTGTAGAGATTATTTTTGTTCTTTATCACTTCTTAGCAAGTTATATGTATAGTGTATGATTTCAAATGAATTGATAAACTTTTCATTGAAATTATCTGGTGGTGTGGTTAATGCTAGTGGTGGATGGTAAGGTTGCGGGTGTTGGGTATGATAAAAAAAATACGATTTAACGACGGAAAACATCCGTCTATAAATTAATAAAATCCGTCGTTAATATAGGTTTGCGACGGATTTAACGACGGACGTTTCAGTCGTTAGAAACCTCGTCGTTAAACCAAAAATAGCGACGGATCCGTCGTTAATGTAGAAAAACCTAGCGACGGACGGACTTTCCATCGCTAGATGTTTATTATTTAAAATGTAAAAAGGAATTAAAATGGATC
>JAOVYX010003672.1:0-10822 GCA_035668315.1 Drosera spatulata
ACCTTCTCAATAAATTCAAGAAAACGACCAACGATCCACAAGGGATGTCAATGCCGTCCTTATCAGTTCAAGGAGGCAATATTTCTTATTCGTTTGCCTTTCATTAGTTCACATGGATAGTGCAACTATGCTTCACATCCCCCATTCCCTTTTTATTAATCATTTAACGGTCGCTTTCATTTATTTCCCAAGAGGGTATTTGTATTATAAGGGTATATTCTAGTTCATTTCAACCCCAAATACCCCATCGCATGTCAAACGTGACCATTTATGTACGTTTGACGATTTATTTCCATGCGTAGGTGTTATATAACTCAAATACGCATTTAGGTTTAAGGTTCGGGGTACGAAAATGCATTTTTCCTGGACATAAAGCCGTCGCAGGCGCGACCGGGCATATCACAGCACTTAGCAAACCGAGCTTGTCACAGGCTTTTTCTCTAGTCCGTGCGGCACTTAGCAAAGCTTATCTCGAGTATGCTAAATCAGCCTAACTCTCAATGTAATACCCCAAGGAAATGCTTAAATGGTTTGATTGTACTACCTATACAAATAAGGTGCACCTTCCTTTTCGATAACCCATCACTTTAGAACTCCGTAGTTAAGTGTGCTTAACGCGGAGCAATGCTGGGATGGGTGACCTCCTGGGACGTTTCTCAGGGTGTGCACGAGTGAGGCCAAAACGCACTGAAAGGCCAGTTGTCAGTTCGGCGAGCGGTTCTTGGTGACGACCCGGTAGTAAGGATTTGGCCGAGACATTACACTCAAACTCTCTCAACAGTTGGAACTCACAAAAAAGCTTAGAATTCTCTCAAACTTGGCTTTGTATTGATTGTTGCTTGGATGATTGATTCGTGGATTTGTGGATTGCAAAGCAATTATATTCACACCATGGAACAACATCAGGAATACAACATTTACCTACGTAGAGCCCGCAACCTTAACCTGGCTTAGACTAGTGGTTCTTCAGCTTCGCATCCAGCAACTACGGGTTCCTTATTGGCCGGAGGTGAAAGCCGTAGTCGCTTAGCAACATGCAGCATTTCTGAATCCGGCGATGACTCATCAACGATCAAATGCTCTACAGCACCCATGAGATGCTTGTTCTTGTCAACATCAGGTTCACAGATGGACTGAAGCATTTCATCACCGTGAGAGGGATAGATCTCATCATTGACATTGGGCACTTGTCCCACATCAGGTTCGGTTGAAGACGACTCTACCCTTACTTCACAAGGAGGAGCGAAAGCCGTAGTCGCTTAGAAACATGCAGCATTTCTGAATCCGGCGATGACTCATCAACGATCAAATGCTCTACAGCACCCATGAGATGCTTGTTCTTGTCAACATCAGGTTCACAGATGGACTGAAGCATTTCATCACCGTGAGAGGGATAGATCTCATCATTGACATTGGGCACTTGTCCCACATCAGGTTCGGTTAAAGACGACTCTACCCTTACTTCACAAGGAGGAGCGAAAGCTTCGGTCACATGATCAACATCATCTCTCAATGAAGACATGTGTCCATCTTCATCTGGATCGAATGAGACCGGGCGCGACACAGAGGCGTCGTGGGCGTGACGATAATGTTTGGCCAAATGCTGAATTTTTCCTCGTCGCGGCCGCGACTCAGGATGGTCGCGGACGCGACGGATCTCCGGCCAGAACCTGCAGGAAACCTCCCTACCCGACAACGGACTCCTGAATTCGCGTTTTAAGTATTCAAATCATTCCACACACATTAAACACATCAAAACATGTTTTAAAGCATGCACGGAAGCAAAGAACGTGTGTGAACGAATAAAAGAGGTGTGTCGGACGAGTGAGGTTACCTCGAACACGTTTGGTTTTCTTAAGCTCACGATCACACGATCGGATCCTTTGTCGCCCTCTGAGCGGATTGCTGGCGTTGTCCCTTCCCTCGGCCAGCTGCTGCAATTCGTCGTGTGGTGACGATGATGATCGTTAAAATGGTTTGATGATGAAACGATGAAGATGATTATGATGCTTGATGATGATGATGTTGATGATATTGGTGGCGGCGCTGGTGGCTACCGCAGCTGATAGAGATGATGGAGATGTTGATGCTGGTGGTTGAAGTGGAGGGGAGTGGAGGGGAGTGGAGAGGAAATGGAAGGGAAGTGGAGGGAAAAGGGAGGAAGAAAAGAAAGGTGGGTAAGTGTGGGTGATTATCCCACGTTTCATCCCACGAAACGTCTCGTTCAGTCCACTATTCACCCAAATTTCGTAAATATTAATCCATGAAAAATCTATTTGCATCGATAGATTTATTCCGTATATGAAAATATGACCTCCCGAGTCATAATTCATTGTTTTTGGGATTAAATCGATAGTCCTTGCGCGCAACGTTTATAACGTTATAACAATGTAACGTTATTCGTTCGTAACGTTTATTAGCGCGTTCAACTACTCATCCCAATATTCCATCGTCATATTTGATTTAATTATCAAATATTTTCTTGGATTTAAATATATAACCTTTAAGCACAATTTATTTTAAAAATCATAACGTTATATATTAATCTCAAAACTCCCAAAATTCTCGGGTATTACACTCTGTGATGGAAAAATCATCACAAAAAACCTCTTGTGGCGAGTTGATACGTGACGAAATACGTGATGACAAAAGCAGTCATCAAAACCTTTTGTGAAGGCTTTTTCATATTAAGTGACGGTTGTCAGCTATCACGTATGAACAGTTTTCTAGTAGTGTTAACCTATTTTATTTATTTATTGGTTTCGATCCTATATTGAATCGAGATGCACCTTGGTTCGGGTAAGAAGCTGGTTGATATGTCAATGCTTATATATTGTTGTGTTATTTGGGTTGAACCCTTGTCCTTGCGTTATTATGGTGTATAAATAATGATCCTCGCGATCATTGGGCGATGGTGAGAGGTGTCTTGTTAGGTGATCGCTTAGAGATGAGAGGATGAATTCTTGCAATGTGGCAAGAGGGACGATGAATTGGCTTGCAGAAAATGCGTGTTATGGCACTTGCTCATTTTATTTGTTTGAGTTTCTCATTTTTCATTGTTTTTATTCTTTCTTGTGTGTTTTCTTTTACTTAGGGACCAACAAATGTTTGATTTGGGGGAGTTTGAAGTGTGTATAAATACGCGTCGTTTTCTAGTCAAAATTTGCTTGTTTATGCCAGTTTTATTGTTAGTTTAAGTCATTTTAGTTTCTTTTATTATTTAGAGCATCGATACTGCCGTAGTTCTTGTTTTTATTGTCGATACAAAGAGTTCAAAATATTTCTAATGATGAGCTACTTGAGAAGAATTTTGTAACTGTTTTCTGAAGTTTCTTGTATATTTCAAATGATTTGGGACGTGTTTACTGTTTATTCGGAGTTAAAAGACGAAGTATGCTGATTTTATGAAGAACACGACCGTATATCAATGCACGGGCCGTGCAACCTGGTGTACCAGAAGTTTCTGAGCACGGTGTGAAGAAATTATATTATACATGGTGCACGAGTCGTGCTGTGTGGCGAAAGTCGTGTCCCTCGTGCACGGGCAGTGCAGCCTTTCCGACTTGTATTATCTTATGTTGCTATTTTTTGAGGAAACCAGTTATAATTATCCACGATTTAATTTCGAAAGGGGACTTTGAATTTCACAGTTTTTTCATTAGAGATAGGGGTCGTCATCACAACTTCAGTCTTCTATCGATCATACGATCCATGAGAGGATTATCAAGGACGATTCCGATCTACGCACCATCGATTTTTCGATCTTTGTGGCGATTGCCATCAACTGTTTATAAACTAATTGTCATTGGTCTTTGGTTTAATCTTTTCTTCTAGTTTTTTAAGTAATGACTTTCATTGAGTATTTTAATGTATTTTTCATTACTAGTCATGGCTGTCGTAGCGTAAATCTTTAGTATGACATAGTGATTGGATCTCTTTCATGGATTTAATGAGATGTGATTTTTGAATTCAATAATTTCATGTTCAACACTTGTGATATCATGTTAATGTGTTGATTTATTCTTAATTATCAATTTTATGTAGTTTGATTGATCACCTCATTACATGGATGACGTATACATGCAATTAATCATTCTTATTTGATTAATGATGGTGGCAAATTCATAGATTGATGTCATTTGTGTTTGGTTAATCTATGAACATATGAACATGGACACGATATAACGCTAATTTTTGTTAGGTTAATGTCATGAGGTGTTAAGAAATATTCGTAAAGCAATAAATTTAGTCTATTTCTTGTTTAGATGTAGAGTGGATTTGTTAGTTTGGTTATGTTATGTTTAATGGTAGCCGATAATTAAAGATTGACAACTCTTGTTTTGTCATAATTAATTATTACACTTATCATAAACGAACATGAAATGAAAATGTTAGTTCATGATTAAAATCCATGTTGAGTGAGAATCATGTATGCCATATATTTATCAACTTTGATAAAACTCTTTAGATTGATCAACTAAAACCAAAATTTTTTAGTTAATTTAGTCTTTATATTTTTATTTTTTCAACAATCCCCTCCCCCAATTTAATAGAAAATTGATAGATCAACAATTTAATTCATAAAATCTGAAAAAATCGTTATATGTGGGATCGACTCGTACTCGTCATTGGTACATTATTATTGCAATTGTATTGAATAAAGTAGAACGATATATTTCAATTTGTAACACTTTGCGACGAGTTCTATCATCCATGCCATGCACTCAGACAAATTTTCCATTGTCATTGCATAAGATCAAGACTACCTAACATACTTGAAAACCCACGTCTTTCTGCTTCACGTAACAATTTCGAAATATCTGACTCATTTGGAGGTCGAAGATATTGTTCTCCATAAACTTCAATGATTGCTCGACAAAATCTTTTCAATGTCTCAATTATAGTATTTTTATCAATTCTTACATATTCATCTACAACATCCGCAGACGTGCCATATGCAATTACTTGAATACAGCAGTCATCTTTGGTAATCCACTTAAACTAAGAACACCAAGAGCATCATTCTTTTGAATGAAATAATCATCACAATGCTGTATCTCATTTAAGATACGAATAAACAATGGATGATTCATTCGAAAGCGACATCTGAAAATATTTGATGGATAAACTGGATTTTCGATAAAATAATCGGCAACCAAACATTCATTTTCGAAACCTCAATCACGATTTATTGATATCCGAAAATGAGATGGACGAATGATAAGTTATTTAATTCTATTGAACTCCAATATAGTGAAAAAAAACACTCATTTGATGATCTTCATCGAAACAAGAATCATCACATTCTCCTCTAACAATTAAGGTGAATAAGTTGCTCATTGAGTTACTGATTGTATTTTGTGTGACGAATTGCTCCAATTCATCTTTGATTTTATAGGCAACATAATATGGTTAGGTTAAGAAGGGTAGTTGAATATATTTTTTAATCATGGAAATAATGTTGGTTGATGTTTTGATAGAAGAAAGATAGGTTAA
This sequence comes from Drosera spatulata, assembly GCA_035668315.1. Classification (NCBI taxonomy): domain Eukaryota; kingdom Viridiplantae; phylum Streptophyta; class Magnoliopsida; order Caryophyllales; family Droseraceae; genus Drosera; species Drosera spatulata. The sequence goes on from JAOVYX010003672.1 coordinate 5,497, forward strand.
AGAAAAAATGGTAGAAATGTAGGTTGAAAATATTACTTGAATATTAGATAAATTTATTTTAGTTAAGGTAGTTGGGTAAAAATAAAAGAAAAACTGTTAAATGTTAAAATTTGGCATGAACCATTGGACAATCAAAACTAAATTTGAACCTTTTTATAAATATTATTCTCAAATTATAGCCATCTATGTGCAAAAATTCCCAATCTCCCTTGGATTTGCTCTTAAAAGGTAAATTTACGAAAAGAGGTGGATTTTATGAATTGGGATAGCTTGGGCCAGGGAATATTTGTTGGAGGGGTTTGGATTTGGTTTGAAATGCTCAAATGAAAAGCAAAAAAATGCAAAAGCCCATAATTAATGGGCCCGGCGCATTTGGTCCATGGGCTCACTGATCAGCTTAGCGTGACCATAACCCATAATCAGTGGCCCGGCCCACAGTTACACTAGTTGCGTTGTATACACGCATTCTTCAATTCATACAGTTACGCAAAAGCCCAATTACATGGGCTAAAACTAGATGAGCTGATCCATGCCCATATCAAAATCCTTGACAATTTGTCTACAAAGTTTGGACCTCTACCTTGCATCATAGCTAAGATAATATCAAATTTATGTAACCATAAGTTCATACAAGAAAGTCTAAGGAAGCGGTTTCCGAGATTGGTCCAGTCGATCGAGGAGCTAACGTGTTCAAAGTTGCTTGAATTCGAGGATATACATTGACTTAACAACCGAGTCTATATAGTGTGAAATCGAAACTCATTGGTACTACATATTTCAAAGTCGCGGAATTTCGATATCCTAGATACTTAGCCTCGTCGATAAGGCGTTTCTTCATCATCTCCATTCCCTGTGTACAATGTGGGCACAACGCACGCCTATCTAGGACTAAAAGGTTTTTCCTCGGGGAGAAGACATCGAGATTACATGATCTTGTCGAATCCTTATCCATGTACTATGAGATCATTCCATCTACACCAATGCAAAGTCGATCGTCTGATCAATACATACGAATGATAAACAACGACATTGTACATGGCCAATCTCCTCGAACGGTGTGGAGATACTCGAGACTTGGATATATAACGTGCATATCTCTTCGTGCATCGAACTATCAAAGACATCGAAAATTCATGGAGCCATAAGCTTTTGACTATTTTGATGTTAAAAATGGGATCAAGAGTGTTCCAACTTCCATGCATGTCTTGTTGTTTTCAATGTATCAAGTTCTGTTAATTAAAGTTCCAATCAAAGACTTAATAATTAGTCAACCACGCGCCGTCATCATTGATTTTCTTCCTTCATCTCAACTTTTGCTTTTATATACTCCCTCCCTTCCGTCACAAAATATACAAGAACATTTCATTTTTTTTATAATTCAATATATATTTTGAGAAAATTCATTATTCGTTTTAACACATAAAAAAAATTATATCACTCGTTTAAAATTAAAGTATATAATTTAACCTATCGTTAGTATTTTACGATAATTTTACGAAAAATAATACTCCCTCCGTGCCAAATTAAATTCAACAATTGTCACGACACTAGATTTATGTATGTTGAATTTTTGTTAAGAGTATTTTTCTTTTAGTGATAGTGGGTTTAATGTTCCTATTGGGAGAGAAATTAGCGGACTGTATTTTAACGAATTGATTTTTTATGCTAAAAACTTTTCTAAAAGGAAACCAATATATTTATTTTGAGACAATGCAAAAAAATAATCATTACATTTTTTATAGGACATAGAGAGTATTTGATTGTTCCACAACACAAATCAAAATTTATTTCGATAAATCCTCAAATCAAAATTTATTTCGATAAATCCTCAAATCAAAACATTGTATTTATTCTGTGACTGAGTATTTAATCAACAGAATTTGATGAAGGAATTTGCATATACGTAGATAGCTTGGGCCTTGGGGACATCTTAACCCCACCTAGCTAACACAGACCAAAGTTCATTGACAAAGTAACAGAAGGGGTCACGTGACTTTATATTTAAAGATGTGATATCATAATGTACTTTGATAAACCATTGAGATTGTTGTGGGTCGGTGCATGGGTGCCCAGTGAGAGCTAGCTTTTAGACATGACAATAAGTACGTACTGTAATAACAACAATACTTACGACCCAAATATTCTCATCACTGACGGGTTTGGGACAATGCGTATGTAGTAGCATTCGTCGATGAAAAAGGATCACAAATTTGTGAATCGAAATATAAAAACTGATGTGTTATGGATTATGCGTCAAATATATGAATCACTCTAAGGTTTTCAATGTCAGGGGAACATGTGAAGACCTTAATTAGTTGATAACCAAGTCTACATGATTTTTCCGGCAATCTGTCTCTTATGAACGATATGTTTCTTGATGCGTCTAAGTTACCCGAAGCATTATACCCGTCAACACGCTTCCGAGAAACAATGATTAGGAAAGTAATGAGTTCTCCCAAGCTAGATCATCAAAGTAGTATCAATATAATTATCATAATGGCTCCAACTATGCGTTTGAAGTTTCAATTTTATCCCCCAAACAATCATATATGTCTATGAGAAAGTGCCATATGCAAATCCTTTTTCCCTTTGTTGGGTAACACTTAGATACAATGATCAGATGGACATGACGAGCACTCTTTTACTTTTGTCAAATGAAATGTCACCTTACATAATACAAAAAAGGTACACCATGATTGAACCCACAACGATCCTATTAAAAGTTCCCTAACTTTTAGATTTGTATAATGTGGTGACCCTATTATAGGTACATATATATCCTCTTGACCAAACTTTCACAAAAAAAGAAAGCAAAAATTACAAAAGAAAATGATAAGAAAGCAAGAATGCAATAATACAAAGCCAATCATTCAAAAGGATCACATGGATATTGAACTAGGGGTTAAAAAAAATGGCATGCATATAGCTATATATTTTGATGCTATTATGAGTTCAAACTCAATGGGAAAATATACCAAGGAGGAGGAAAATGTCTAGAAATCTTTGCAAGGAAAATCATAGGCCTCACATCATGTGAATGAAACACATATGAGTAGATATAAAGTTATAGAACAAGAACAAAAATTTAGGTTGGGGTAGCTTTTTGTCACTTTAGTTGTTGTTTTTAACTATGAGTTGAGTTCATATGCCATGTGATTGTGAATCCTAGCTATATCTATGAAAAAGTAGTTTGTAACTTTCATGTAACTTTAATCTTTTATCGTGGGAATCAGCATTCGGATTGCATGAGTCCCTATAGTCTGTGATCTATTAGTATTATGTATAATGTGGCCGAGAAATACTAACACAGTCGTTTTAATACAATCGCTTGAAAATTCCCTTTATGCATCGGTTGATTGTTCGTGGGTACCCAGCTTTTTGTGATAACTAGATAGATCCAGTTCGAATGAAATAGAACTCGAGTTTAACTGAATCGATTAGTACACATAATTGTTAGCTAGCTACACTCTCATGTTTTTATCACTAAGAGCAAGTCCAATGGAACTAGATATTCTGATATAGATAAAGCTGTGTTTTACTTATGAATAATATCAATTTATTAAAATTTTGCAACAACATTCCAATAAGAATTGTGCTATAATATTCCTATGTGGTAAATCAATAAATAAAAATATATCACGTAGGTTGTTCATTTGTGTTGATCAGATTTGTGCACCATATTTGATGAAAGTAGATAAAAATTGGTTTTTATCATTTTTATTATTAAATATGACACATCATTTGACAAAAGACAAATTTTGTCATGTATAAGAGTTTGCTCATTAGAGTGCGACTTGTTTGAGCCATTGCTATATGATACTTGCACTGGACTTGCTTTAATTCATGCATATAATTTTCAATTATGCTTGCTTAGGCGCCTCCATTGAAGGTTAAAGAGTTAACATTTTCTACGATCTTGGTTGAGGTGTTAATTGAGTTTTTTTCTTTTTTAGGTGAAAAAAGTGGACATATATAGGTCGGTTGTCTGCCCTTCAAATTCCAATGTAGATTATGGACCATTTTGACCATGCTTTTTCTTTACCTCTTTTTATCATCTTTGAAGAACCACTAATGATCTCCCTAGGCATGATCTGTCCAATAATAATATCATGAATCTCCCAACTCACTAGCTAGTCTCCTTGCTTCAATCCAACAACTTTAGAAACCATTACTAATTAAGATCAATAACATGAATTCGACACTTTCAACATAATTAGTGCAGTATTTCTTTCGTAATTCACACAATTGGTACTGGATTCATGTGTCAAGAAAGTCCGACTCTGTTGTAAGCCATTCGTCCCAAATTATATATGGTCATCGGCTCTCGACATTTCTTGAAGGCAACCCGATAATAAAAAAGAAAAAAGATATGAATAGTGTAGATCTAGCTTAGATATTCTAGGAATGGTGGTGCATCACTTGCAAACGCTAGAACATCAGAACTTGTAGATACTGGCAAGAGAGTTCTGACCACTTTTGTTGCGATGCAATTTAATTTTAGTATAAGTTAGCTACATGATATCTAGCTCTCTAGGTTCTGTGTTATTAATTCAACAAAGTTTCTCTTTGTTTTTTCTATCTTTATTATCTAGTAATGTTCTTGTTGGTGAGTACGTACGTACAATCTCTCGTTTCTTTTCTGACTTATGAAAATGAAGTTATCATATTTGAGACGCGTTACCAAATTAAAAATGTTCTTGATCGAGCAACAAATTCCAATTCCAAAAAGCCATTTCTGTGGTATCTCAATAATAAACAACCCAGACTTTCAAATGGAGATTAACTTCAATTCCATCTGACAGTGGAACGAAAACCATATAGCTTTGTTAAGAGTTTGATTTGTGTATTTGACATTGTTTGTTATGACTTCGATATCTTACATCGATCCCTAGAATATTCGGTTTACATTGTAGATATGATAGTCGTTGAGTGAAATTGGCTCGATGATATTTTCCTTTCCTTTTTTACTGTAGATATGACAGTCGAATATCATCTACAAAGTTAACATCGAATATAAAATTAGAGTCTCAGAGATCTTATCCTTGTACATCTTATATATGCATGTATGTCATGTCAATAACCTTAGATATATTGTCGAATGCTATCAATGGAGCATGCGGCCCTGGTTTAATATGCCAAAGGGCAAGTTGTTATACTGCTTTGATGGCCCAAAAGATATTAATCACATTAATTGATGATTTTCTAATCTAAGCTAGTACACTGCCAACTTAGCAAAGAAGTTGACACATGCACATAAAGTGTGTTCCTTTATTGGCATATCACATGAATAGTTGATCCGCTCATGTCTAAAAATTTAAAGCACCAA
>JAOVYX010003673.1:0-10819 GCA_035668315.1 Drosera spatulata
GTTTTGATCCGCAAACGCATAGGAATTCATTGGACATTAGTTTGGAACGCGTCGTGTGCTGTAAAACCTTCGTTCTCTGTTATTCAATCTCTGCAGAATGTTTGTTTACATTTTCATGTTTAATTCCATGCTATATTCAATGCCTATGTGTGAGTAGTTCATTAGTAGGGATGTGTTGATTAGTTTTGAAGACCTTAGATCATGATATGTTGAGTATTTAACATGAACCAGAGGCGTTTGATGATGAAATGATGCATGAAACCTGTGAGAATTGTCATATAACTTGTGTTTATTAGACTGATCACCTAAAATACATACGTTAAAGCTATAATCGCGCTAAGTGGTTTTGTTAGTTGCTAATTGATATAATATGATTTAAGCTAATCGTCATATACAATCAATAGTTTCATATGCATGTAACATGATTAGTTTAAGCTAATTGTTATGAATGTTAAGTTCCGTGTTATGATTCAACTCTTTTGTTCAAATCATGTTTGAGCTAATTGAAATGTTTAAATCAACTCTTTTGGTCTCCAACGATGGTTGGCGGTGGTGGCAACTGGTGGGGGGGAGTGGTGGTGATGGGAGGTTGATGGTGATGGCAAGGTAGGTGAGAGATGCCGATGGTGGCAGGTGAGAGGTGACAGGAGGGAAAGAAAATATATAAGGGGTGGAAGGAAGAAATAATATACACATGAGTCCCATATGTTTTTAATTAGGTGATAATTTTTATCCCCTTTTATAACATTTGAAAATAAATATCTCTCAAACTATCACAATAATTTAACGTTTTTTCGATTATAAAATATTTCTCATTTAATTTTATCGCCCTATTAGGACTAGCTGGCGGCTCAGAAGGCGGAGATGGTGAGGAGGCCCAGATGATGTCGTAGTGTAGGAGGAGAGCTTTTGATCGCCTCCCCGACGATTCTCACGATCCACCGCCATCGTCACCTCCATGTCCTCCAAAACAGATCTTTTGATTTTAACTTGGTTGTGTATTTCTAGATATTATTATTATGAAAATAATATTTTTAGCTTTTTAAAACATTTTTGGTTGTGTATTTGGTGTAAACTTTTGATGTAAACTTTTTAGATACGTTTAATACGATGTGTATTTGATGTTTGGTTAATGTTGGGTGTGTAGAGGTTCGTGTTAAGGATGTTGATGATGTATCGGATGTATTCGTTTTTTGTGGTTGGTTGTGTTTTATGTATATAGGCGAGGATACAGGAAATCAATTTTTTAGGAACCTGTAGTATTCAATTAGCGACCGAAACGATCACAAACTAGACAAAAAAAAAAACAGTCTAGAAATAAGAGTTCACGACCGAAACGATCGCAAAAGGAAATAGCGACTAATGTCATTTTGGTCGTAGATTTAGCGACTGAATTAAAAACGGTAGCTAATTTATGACTGTTTTGGTTGCTAATTAGTTTAGCAACCAAGATGTTTGCGACGGTTTTTAGCGACCGAAATTCGATCACAAGTCTTATTTAGCGATCGATTTCCTATTTAACGATCGTATTTTTCGGTTGCTAAAAGTTCTTGGTTTTTTTTAGTGCATCTTTCGTTCCTTGCCATCATATGCCATAGATCATCTCAGCAGCTGCATATCTTTGTGTCTTGACTAATTCTATTTTTCCCCGATTCACCTTGGTCATCCATGGCCACCATTCCTCCAAGCTTCATGCCTTCTGCTTCTGCTTTAGCCTGCAACATACCAACTCAGATACCTCAAAGGTAAACTCACAACTAAAAAATTGATGATTTATATCCTCCTCCTTTTTACAAAATACACAACCAGAATCATCATATCAACCGTTCCGAGCCATCCAACTTCTTGTTCTCAATCTGTTCTTTAAGACTAACCAACAAATAAACCCAGCTCTAGGTCGAACATTTGAATCCCATATCAATCTCCACCAGTGTACCTCAACCTTCCTTCTTCTTATCATGTCATAACCTTCCATCACTGAATGCAACTGCTTATGCATCATCTCATCATAATTCTTCATATGATCCCTGACTTTAATGATGTCCCTCCATACCCATGTAACCCCTTCCTTTGCCTGCATAAACCAGAAAGTATCTTCCTTAATGTAGTAACAATGGATCCACTTGATCCATAATATTTCTTTGTTCATTTGTATAGCCCATATTATTTTGAAAAGTATTGCCATGTTCCATACTCTAAGCTGTCGTACTCCTAAATCTCCCTCCCTTCTTGGCAAACACACATCATCCCATGCTACAAAGCTTCTTCTTCTGTTCAATGCCACACCAGTCCATAGGAAGGATCTACAAATAGCCTCTATCTCCTCAATCACTACAACTGTAATGAGGAATACTTGGGCCCAATATACATGCAAGCTCATCAAGATAGATTTGATAAGTTGCAGTCTATCAGCATAGCTGAGATACCTTGTTGTCCATGTACATATCCTTGTTGTGATTTTCTCTGTAAGCACTCCATAATGCTTGAATCCTAGCTAGCATCCAGCAATTGGCACTTCTAGATACTTTATCGAAAATCCCCTTGGGAATCCTCAGAATCTGAGAAAACAACTCTTTTTTTTTTTCCTCTGAGATCCCCCCAGTATACAAGGCACTTTTAGTTAGACTAGCTAGCAAGCCAGTAGTGCAAGAAAATCTCTCCAGTGCCCTTTCTATCACCCTTCTCGAAGCCCAGAAGCTTTGTCAAAAATCATAAGGTCATCAACAAAACATAGATTAGTTATGTTCAGCTGCTTATATTTAGGATGTATCTTGTATGTTCCTTTTCTGCATTCCAGATGAAAAGAATGAGTCAGATAGTCCATTACAAGGACAAGGAGATAAGAAGATAGAGGGTCTCCCAGTCTTGACCATTGAAAAATAGAATACACGCGTTCAAGAGCTGGCCAAAAGCCTCAGCTCGTATACAGGGAACAAAAAAACCTAGCCATTAGGCCTAAGCGAACCTTTACAAAAAGTTACATCAAGGATCCTATACAAAAATTACATCAAGTATTTAGGATCAAAGTACAGAAATCCTAAGGGTCTACGTCTGAACTCCCCATTGCTTTAAGACTTGCAAATCAGGTTGAGTGAGGCTATCCATCCTTAAGTAATGCAGGTCCACAGCAGCCTTCGCAAGGTGCTTCTTCATGTTGTAAAGAGTTGGCTTCAGATCTCTGAATATAGCATCATTCCTAAACCTCCATATGGCATAGATTAGGCATCCAAAGAGATTGTCTCGGCCCTCTATGTCCTTTAAATGCTTCAGATAATCCACCATTCAGACAGATAGCATAAGAGGTAGAGGATATACAAGAAATGATCCAAGCAACAAAAATCTCAGGGAACCCCAGCTTCTTCATCCATATTTCCACAAAATAACATCTAACTGTGTCATAGGCTTTTCGTATATCAACTTTCAACAAGCATCTTGAAGATAACTTCTTCTTTCCTATCTTGACATCAATTCTTGGCATAGAAGAATATTATCCATCATATATTTTCCTTTTATGAATGCACTCTGAGCTTTATCAACCACAAAAGGCAGTATATTATGAAGTCTTCTGCATAATACCTTAGATACTATCTAGATAAGGTACTACAGCACGCAATGGGCCTAAATTCACTTGGATGGCAAGGGTTAGGGCACTTAAGAACCAAATATAACACAGTCATATTGATTTCCTTCAACATCATACCAGAATGAAAAAAAAAAAAAAAAAAAAAGCCTTAATAGCATTACGTACTTGGGGACCAGCTATTTGCCAGCTTTTCTTGAAACAATAAGCTGTGTAGCCATCAGCACCAGGGGTTTTCGCATCATCTATCTCTAGGAGAGCTGCTTTGATTTCTACCAGTTGCTCTCATCATCAACACCAGTTGCTCTCATCCTGCTGATTGTACCAGGTCAAATGACATCCCAAGGCATTCAAATCCTCAAAACCATATTGCAAGATACCTTGTTTCAGGTCATCACATGGCTCCATTGGAATTCCTTCATATCCCTCCTTTTCATCCATTCTCATAAAACAGTTAAAATCTCCAAGTATCAATCAAGCTTCCTCAGTCACCTTCATCTGAAAGTCTACAAGCTCATCTCAAAATATTTTTCATAAGACTTTAGAGTTCTACACATATATAAATGATATTTTAGCATGAAAGTCACTACTGGAACTTTTTACCTCAGAATGGATTATTTGATTAGCAGCTCCTAAGAATTTCACCTCAATTCTCTTAGGATCCCATACTATCCATATTCTTCCATTCAATGCATAGTAGTAATTATTTAGGAACTTCCACTGTTGGAAACATGCTCTGAAAACCTTTTAAAAATGCTTAGCTTTTATTTGAGTCTCTAGTAAACCAACTATACTTAAATTCTTCCTCCTAAAAAACTGCCTCATTATATGCTGCTTTCCAGACTTATTCATTCCTCACACATTCCAATCCCTAACATCATGTTATTGCTCCCATAGTAGGAGCTAAAATAGTTGATAAACTCTCCTCCACTACCTTACAGGCTAATTCGTCCATATCAGAAGCATTAGCCAGTAATAGAAAGCTAGTTTCATTCACTTCTGGAGGTACATAATTACTCTTAGCCTTTATCTGAGCTGGTTTCTTCTTATTAACTTCATTCCATTGCTCTTTCTTCTCAGTGTGATCCCCTTGTCCATCATTTTCCTTCATCTGAGCTACTGATCCCCTTATTTGAACTGACTGCTCTTTCTGCTCAATTTGATCCCCTTGTCTAGCATTTTCCTTCACTGAGCTTCTGGATCCTTCACATCAGATTTCTGGTTTGGGAGCCTTTTCTGAATCAATCTTGGTTTACTTCTGCAGTCTTCCTCCTTATGTCCCCATTTACGTTGATGAGGTAGATATTCATAAAACACAGTCTGCTCTATTCTTTCTCCCTAAGGTCCTACAATCTATACCTTCTCAACTAGAGGCTTAGTAACATTCACTTGCACCAATATTCTTGGATAGGACACTATAGACCTTTAATAGCAGTTTGACGATCAGTGCAAATTGGCTTTCCAACTCTTCCGGCTATGTTCTCTAAAGATCGTTTGCCCCAGAACTCCAAATCCAGTTCAATTAACTGTATCCATGTTGGTACACGTTCTATAATTGTATCGTCATACATCAAATGAGGCTGCCAATCTCTAAACACCAGAGGTTTAGAATTAAGAAACCAAGTCCTGCTTCTAATATACTCCTTACCCAATTCATAAACAAATCGGAATAAGAAATACCCCTTGGAATGCAAAAGCAGCTCAGGCATAGCAACCCTATTCCATTGCTGTCGAATAAAGCCCTCCATCACTGAGTAAGGGATTTTATCACCAAACACATATCCAACTAAAGTATTTTGTCAATATTTCCGTTCATCAACTATATCCTCCCAACCCAGTACAACCTCTTACTCCTCATGTTCCTCCTGAGGCAATATCATTCCCTTCTCACAAATTCCGTTATCATCTCCTGCACTTTTCTTATTGTCAGACTTCACCTTGTCATGGGCTTTAACCATCTCAGCCCAACTCATCTTCCTAGGCTTAGGGTCTTCGGCCTCCTCAATATCGCCTGCACAGTAATTTCCTTAGATTTCTCAGCCAACTTCTGTTCTTCCTGTTTCTTTTGTTCCTCCATTATAACAGCTAACCGAGGTATAACTCCGCTCTCTATGCTCACATCATTGTCTTTACCCTGAACCTTTATATATAAGATTCCATAACATTCATCATATTAGGTTTTCCACCATCATTTATCTCATCACCTTTCATTCTGCCTCAACAGCTTGAAGTTTAGCATCCAGACATCTCCGTGCCGATTCCGACACATCAACAACCACATCACTCAGATTCCTCTCTGAAATTCTCGTTTTTCCTTCTTTTACCTTCATTTCCTTAGCTTTCATCTCTTGCTGATCGTTAACCTAATCGGAGATTCTCATCAACACCCTCGCCATGGATGAGGGAGAATCGCTGTCATCTCCGTCGACAAGGGTTTAGTAAAAGGTTAATTAAGCATTCTTTTTTGGTCCTAAAATAAAGGAAGCGTTTAGGGAATATCTGTCGTGACATAAATGTGTTTATTAATAAATAAATGATTGAGATTAAAATCACATAAATCAAAAATTGAGACTAGATTGTTAATTTTAGATCTCCACCATTCATTTTTCATCTTTTGATCTCAACCGTTCATTTGTTACTGACATATCTATGTCATGACACACATTCGTTTTCCCTATGAATGATACATTTTTGTAATGGCAAAATTTTCTCCAAACAAAATATTAAATTACCACTTCCATTGCTACGTTACATTTCATTAACTTTATTATTGTCTTACCATAAACCTGCTACATCTTAGGGTACTTTATAAAAGTTGAAAAAATTCAAAGTGTACATAAATTTTTGATTCAAATTAGATTGTTTCGTTTAGTACAAAATTAATAAACAAGCAGGTACAAACTAGTCTGTCAGACTGGCTCGCCAGTGTATTATTGTACCGAAGGAAATAAGACCATCATGAATATAATTAGGAAATTATAATTGCGTGAGAATGAAAACGAAGATACTTTCTTCTATCTATTCAAATTATAATACTTTTTTTTTATCCGTCTTATTCAAATTATAATATTTTTCTTATTTATTAATTTTTTTCATATAAAAATATCAAATTATCCCTATTTTATAATATATTAATCCATCTATCATCATTTCTCTTTCTTCTTTTCTTCACTTCTTTATCTCACATCTTCATAAGGACAAATATGTCATTCTTTATTTATTCAACATATACACAAATTATCATGACGGATTAAACCGTTATAATTTAAATATAATGAAGGGGATACTTGTTTCTCCAATGAACTTAACTGCATACATGATCATCATGTTTTTCTGTTTCTGTTTTCTTGTAGTCATAATTTCCTAATTATTTTCATGATGGCATTATTTGAATAATGATAATGTTCTACCAGAACACTATGATAGTGCTCAATCATGAAAGGGAAAAGGGGATATGATAGAGGGGACAGATGGTCGTGACATTCATTCTTTTCTCTGCATAGTGTTCACAATAGCACTATCATTTTTTCCCAGGAGAATTTCTAACATATAGTAGAATTCTCCCTTTGTGCCTCTCAGTATACCAACTCTCAATATATTCGATGACCCTTAATGCAGTTCACTCAAAGGACCATGCGACTGAGTAGGAAAAATCACCCACGTTATACTTTTGGTACAAATGGTCTCAGCTCAGGAGAATAGTCCACAAAAGAATACATGAATGTTGGACTCTTCAGTTGCAATACACAAACAAGTACAACACACTGCAGAGCCGTACACACTGAATAAATGACTTTACATACAACAAATTGGGCAATAAACATTTCACCCGACTATTTACAAGAAGACTCATCAATCCCGAATCGGAACTTTAAATAGTATGAGGGGCGGTCATTTATGCCAGACAGTGTGCAGCAGATGCCATCTTCAGATGCTAAAGAAGCAGAAACAAAGGGTTTATTGTCCAGCTGAAGGGAGCAAAACTCACGTTGGATGAAATGTAGGGTGCGCAATGTAATTCCTACTTGTTCGACCATTGGAATTCTATTACAAGGGTCCGGTTTGGTCCGCTCTTGCTTTGTGGTAACAGAGTGTACTCAGCTGTAACAGATCCCAACAAGACGACTTTGTCTATCTGGATAGTCACTTTCCCGAACGAGCTCTGTGACAACCGTGATCAGTCAGAAATGAATCAGCTGAAAAAAATGATAAAACTTATTTTCTGAACTTCATTGGATATTTACCTTCCCCACTTTGCTCTTGTTCTTGCATGAAATGTGAAGTTTCTGGCCTTTCGGTGGACTCTCGAAGGACCATGTGAAGCTCTCATCCCACTCTGGAGATGTACCCGTAGTTACAACCTGAGAGAACACAAATGTTTATTTGACAACCTATGTGATGTATAGACGGAAGGAAGGATCACAAGCATAAATTCAGTGGTCAGCAAGAGACACAGGAAGAGAATTTTCAGTAGCAGGAGAGGGGGTAAAATCATTAGTGATGAAGACAACCCGCAAATCTAGTATTGATTAGCATGAGGCTGTAACAGGAGATGGCCTCAAATATATATTTTGATGTCCAGAAGAATTAGTTTAGTGATAACAATTCTTTTCTCAACCTTGATGAGTTTCAATCTGAGAGATAGCCATGTTCGATCACTTTGTAACCACCATCGTATGAATATATATAATTTGTACTTCGACTAATCACAATAAATTTGTGTAAAACGATGTTCGATCGTCTAGCGATGTCGGTCAAAGTTTATCTCGACAAATCTCGAAATCAATGTATTGTATTCGTTGTGGGATCGAAAGGGTAACACATATGTAGATTTTCTTGTTGAGATATATCACCATCTTTGTTCAAAAAGTGGATGAGTGACTCATTCCCTACTATAAAAAATCGCAGGCAATCCTTGTATTCTTATTTTTCAATAATAGCCCACGATCAAGACAATTGGCTGAATCCCAAGAAACCTTTTCATAGAAGTTCAAAGTTTTAAGTTTTTGCAGAATGAGTTCGAGAACACGCATAACAGGTACAAGGTCTCACGAGCCTGAATCCTATTGCAAAACCACAAGTTTACAAAGCTTAACTGTATATTAAGTAGGTAAGCCTATTCACACATTTTATAGCATAAAACAGCTACAACCCAATGCAGGTGAACCCTAACAAATGTTTACGTAGAAGAAAAGGTAAATTTCTCAATAGTTGGAACACATTTCTATGTGCAATGACACAAGCTCGTTTTTATTTTTTTATTTTTATATTTTTTTTTATTTTTGCGCTGAGACACAAGCATTTCTAAAACAGGCATGCCCTGGTTCATTATGTAGCTAACAGGAGAATAGCATCACCAGTGGGTAATGGCTTCCCCCTTTTGTAATGTTAAACAGCATGTAATTTTCAGCAATAAGCACAGTATGTTAGACAACCTCAAAAAAGCACCTCATGAAAGAACCATTACTTATGCAGAGGAGTGCTAAAGCAAGAATGCTAGATAACTTTGTCTGCCCCCTCTAGTCTTGCACAAGTCCGAGCTATCACAGATGAAAGGAGCAAATCAACGAAAAATAGTCCTCGTCATACCTTCGTCAGCCTTGGTGGAGTATTTCCAAGAGTAAGCTTACAGTAGACACTTGGAACTCCTACAGATTGCCTCATATTGTTTCCACTCTTGATTGTCACTGTTAGAGTTCCTGGTAAACACTGCAGAAGAAATTCTGCTTTCTCCTGAAAGCGAGGTGGTCCAGACTGAATTAGAAAATGTAGCAATGGTATAGCATCAGCAGCGGCATTTGACTGGGCGTGAGATACTTCTGCTGGGCAGGCTGACCAAGCTTGCCTCAAAAGAACAAGTGCTTCCAAGGCAGCTTCCTGAGTTGCCTCTGATCCCGTTTTGAGGGATGTCACCAGATGAGGGATACTGAGTGTAGCCGGATCCGAAGCTCGAAGACGTGGAAAATTGGTGAAAAGCACATTCAAGGCTTTCAGATACTCCTCATTCACGCTTCCATTTGCCCACAAATCCTTTTCTATGGCAGCTGCAAAATTAAGAAGTTTATCAGACTGCAATAAACCGAAAGGAGATGGTATCACAGTTTGAAATCAAGGATGAAAAAATATTACCTCCGTTCCAATATAGATGCAATATTTGACTTTTGCATTATTCAACAAAGTTATATCACTGACACATGGTTAAAATACACAACTTAAATTATCATTATTGTTTCATGATAATTTCATGAAAGTTGATGCTCGATCGTTCATAACGCGAGTCAAAGTTTATATCGATAAATGCCATGGTCAAAATATTGCATCTATATTGAGAGGAGGGAGGAGTAAGCGTTGAAAAGATTCTTCAGATTGTCAAAAGCAGAAGTTGTAGTAGGCCTAGGAAAATTTCAAGCGTTTGTTCAAGCTTAAAAGAACTAGCAGACCATACCTTGCTCTTTCGAGATCGACGACTACATCAAACGACCCATTCCATTTTCCCTATGTTGACAAGAGTTCCGTCCTAAAATCTATTGGTGTTTATGTAGCCCTAATGTGATTTTTTTTATGCACGGGATCGGCCCATGAATCGTCACTTATGAGAATTTAGGATTCTTTCTTTCTTCCATTTTTTTTTTTTTTTTTGGAAGTAAAACTTGGGGTTTTTAGTTGTACTAAGAATTTTTCTAGATTGTATCAAATGAGAATCAGTTTGGTTTCATACCTGGTAGGTCTAATTCTTTTCCAAGAGAAGTGATTTGGAAAACTTTAGAAAAGAAAGGAGTGATGAGTAGGGTATATCGAGATTGTGAAAAACATGTATGAAGAAGCTGCTACATGAGTGCGAACCTATGTTGGTGAAACGACTGCATTTCCTATTAAAGTGGGTTTACACCAAGGATCAGTTTTGAGCCCATACATTTTCGTCTTACTAATGGATGATCTCACTCGGCATATACAAGATGAAGTACTATGGTGTTTACTTTTTTCTGATGATATTGCTCTGGTGGACGATACGAAAGAAGGGGTGAATGAAAAACTTGAGACTTAGAGGGAGACGTTGGAAAGTACGGGGTTAAGGATCACTAGAACCAAGACAAAATATATGGAATATGTCTTTAATGAGAGTAGTCAAACAAATAGTGAGAATGTATTGTTGGGAACAAAATCTCTCCCTAAAACGAATTCTTTCAAATATTTAGGTTCGATGCTACATAAGAATGGAGGAATTGATGCAGATATTAA
>JAOVYX010003674.1:0-10818 GCA_035668315.1 Drosera spatulata
ACTTCCACTACTACATTTAACTCCTTATTTATAGAGTGAAGTGGGATCTTATAAATATAAATTTGACGTGCTTGCGATGGCACGCATTAGTCGTAATCGGTTATTTGTAAACCAATTTTCATTAGTTGTTGGTTTAATACTCTATCCCTAGTTGTGTTGTAATGACTATTCTCAATTGTCTGTTGAATTTGTTGTTTTCATTCATGACTATGATAGCTGAAAACCTCAGTATGGTGTAATAGTTTGATTTCTTTCATGGATTCTTATGAGACGTGATTTCTACATTCATTAATTTCATGTTCAAGACTTGTGGTATCATATTCATGTGTTGATATATTCTTAATTTTCTGTTCTATGTGTTATGATTGATCATATTAGTACATATGAGAAGCATATATGCAGTCAAGTCATTCTCTTTTGGTTGATGATAGTAACAAGTTAATAGGTTAATGGCATTCCCTTTTGGTTAACCTATAATGACATGAAAATCAGCATAATATGGCGCTAATCTGTGTCAGGTTATATTATGAAGTGTCAGAGAAATAATTGTAATGCAACATGTTTAGTTTATGTCACATTCTCTTTTGGACATAGAGTGAACATGTTAGTTTGGTTATGTCATGTTTTATGGTAACCAATAGTTATATCGATAACTCTCTTTTTGTCGAGTTTTATTATGAGCACCTATCATAAATGAACATGAAATAAAAATGTTAGTTAATGATTGAATCCATGAAGAGTGATAACTATGATTGCCATATAGTTTATCAACTCTGATAAGAACATTCACAAAATCACCCCCCTCAACTTTAGAGGAGAGTTTTGTAGATCGACAACTTAATTCACAAAATCTGAAAAAGTCGTTCTTTGTGTGATCGACTCGTGCTCATCATTTCTACATTATTATAAAATTTGTGTGGTGTGAAGTAGTACATTTATTTCAATTTGTACCACCTCGCGATAGGTTCTATCAAGTGGACTTCATTAGAGGGTTGTTTCATAGCATCATAAATTTTAGAGGTAATTATCTCTTCATTAAACTCCATGGAAAGAGTTCCATCACTTACATCTATTTTTGTCTTGGTTGTTCTTAGAAATGGTCGTCCTAGCAAGATAAGTGCAGATAAGGAAGACTGACCATGACCATCCTCCATTTTGAGCACATAAAAATCTGCTGCAAAACTAAATCATTAACCTTGACAAGAACATCCTCAACAAGACCTTCAGAATGTGTTACTGACCTATCAGCAAGTGTTATGACAGTCCCTGTTGGTTTTCATGGTCCTAGATTTAGGGAATATAAACTGATAATGGCATCACATTGATCGATGCTCCTCCCAAATCTAGCATACATACTGCTATTTCAATATTCCCAATGACATATGGTATTATGAACATTCCTGGATTTTTTTATTGGGGGGAAGTTTCTCCTGTAAAACAGCTGATGCATTCTCACCAACTATAACACATTCGTTATCTTTTAATCTCCTTCTATTAGTGCACAGTTCCTTTAAAATTTTAGCATATCGAGAAACTTGTTTGATTGCGTCTAATAGAGGGATGTTCACTTTCACTTTCTTCAAAAGTTCAAGAATGTCTTTTTCAGCTTCTATTTTCCTATCCTTTGCCAAACGACTAGGATAAGGAGGATTCGTACTTTTTTTCTTTTCTTGAGTTGGTTTTGAAAGTTCTGGATTACTTGAAGCATTTGCAACTTTGTTGGAATCATTAGTTGGATTGATTTCCTGTTCAAGTTCAACTTGTTTTGCTTTTGATCTTTCAACTCTTTTCCACTTCTTAACGTGATTCCATTAGCATTAATATCGAGATTTAGAGGTTGTGAAGAGAGTTGATTAGACATTTGAGATTTTAGATTGTTCACCTCTTAGAATAATTGGCTCACCTGACTTTCGAAGTTTGAGATACTTGAGCGGACTTCTTCTTGGAAGCTTGTCGAGCTTTTACACATTATTTTAACTAATTTCTCCAAAGATGATTCATTATCATTTTGAGAAATTTGACTTTGATATCTTGGCTGACCTCTTCCTTGTGGAGAACTGTTAAGATTCAGAGGTTGAAAATTTTGATTATCGATTTCCCACTTGAAGTTTGAATGATTGCGTCACCCTTCATTGTAAGTTATATTTTTCGAATTTCCTTTTCTTGGAGGACCAGGAAAATTTCCTAATGCGTTGACTTGTTCGTAATCATTAAGGGTAGGACACATATCAATTGCATGATCTTGAACTGAATATATCCCATGTAATTCAATTTGTGGAATTATTACTATTTTGGAAAATCATTGTAAGCAAATCTGTTAGATGTTCAAACTTTTGATCAGCTGAATTTGAAAAAGACGATACTATCGTGAAAGAAATAATCATCACAATTGAAATCTTGAGAATTAGCAGCCATCTTTTCTAGAATTTGTAGTGCCACTCGTGGTTGTTTATCTTGAAGATCACTTTCACAAGCTGCATTGACCAAACCCCAGTCTGAAGAAGATAAACCTTGATAGAAATAACGTATCAAAAGATTTTCAGGGAATTGATGATCAGGACAACTTGAGATAAGAAGTTTGAAACGTTCCCAATACTCGTTCAACAATTCTTTCCTTTTCTGTCTTATAGAACAAATTGCTTTTGAATTGTTTTAATTTTTTATGTTGAAAAAGTATTTATCAAGAAACAAAGACTGAATTTGTCCCCATGTGTTGATTGTTCCCTTAGATAAGTCGTAAAGCCAATTTTTTGCATCATCTTGAACACTAAAAGGGAAGGCTATAAGTTTAATCACTTCATCTGTGAATCGCGTGTGTATATTTCTGTGAATATTGTTCAAAAACTGTATGTTGGGGTCATTTTCCATTATTATTATTTTTAGTGGAGCTTTCATATTATATTAATTTCATATTTGATAGGGAAAAAGTTAATGTTTTTATTTTTAAAAAAAATTTCAAAACAAAAAAAATTAAATTTCAAAACATTTACTAAACAAAATCCAACTAATATCTAAATATAAATCTGAATTTGCAATGGAAACAGAAAACAAAATCTATATGGACTATGTAGTTCTAAATCTAAATTAAATGGAATTAAAAAAATCATAACCATTCGTGATAAAAAATAAATAAAAACATGATGAGAATTTTTATATTCAAGAAGATTTTTATCCAACCAATTTTAAGAAAATAAAAAAATAAAGAAAAATTGAGTTATTTATGCTTAAAGAAATTAAGAGAAATTTTATCTAATTAATTTATTGCCTTTTGATTAGTAGTTGAACGGTTGGGATTAAAATCTCAGAGTATCAAATTTATAAGATAGAATTACCTATTAGTGATGAAACCCTAACATATTTATTAATTGATCATATCTCACTATCTTATATATCAATTAATAATCTATCAAAAATAAAAAGACTTCAATTCTATAAGGAAATATATAATAATATAGGCAAATCCAATCTCAAAATCATCATAGATAGATCTAGAATATCAAATTGAGATGAAAAACAATCATATGCATACCTAGATCGTCATGATACGCAGCAAAAAATAGTTACGTCGAGAACGCGATTGAACTGATTAGATCTGTAAAACCGGATCAAGAACAAACAACGTTAACAGACTCCACTTTCCTAATGTCCTTGACGGCTAGTACAGATGACTTGCCACGGATGATACAGTTATGGTTAGGAAAGTTGACCTACTTGATAGTATTTATAAACGTAGCAATTATTAGGCCTACTCATCACGGGACAATAAATATCTAACCAACTCACACAATCGGCCCATATTAGACTAAATAAGAGCCCATCGTCTCACTTAACTAGATCAACTAATTAGGCAGACAACAAATAATATAACCCACATATAAAGAGATTTATAGATTAAATCTAACATTCTCCCACTTGGGTTTATTAATTGTCAAAACAAAAAAAAAAAAAAAAAAAGCAAAACCAAAATTTTAGAAAACAATTTCAGTTGTCAGAAGAATACAAAAGACGGGCTAATTACCAATTTTTAAAATGTGCACACAATAAGTAAAATCATTAGCCTAGAGACGCTCTTCTAAATCAATTCGGTCGCATAAAGCTTTCAAGTTCAGGATCATGACGGAAAATGCATCTTTCTTGTTGCGACATAGGACCTTCCATGGTCACAAAACTCTAAACTCTAATGACATGAATTTAATATGGTAGTGCCGCAAATAGATAATACCCAAACGTATTATTTTTTTATCGGTCACACGATTTTCTCCCTTATGTACCAACGTACGAATGAGAAAATTACTTGGTTATGATAAACCAAGTCATATATCTTGACTTTATGTGTCACGAGTGATATGTCCCAAGATATATATTAAGGCTCAATTTATTACCCCAAGCCTTTGCTCAAGAGTGACACAACTCTTGAGACTTTGAATAACATAAAGTCATACATAAAACACAAACCTGTTTCTGTAATGATAAACTGCGTCCAGTTTATTTGACTCCATCGGAACAAATACAAAGAATACAATAGAGCAAAATGTCAAATGCTCCCACTGAACAAATGAATAAGTACCTAATATCCATGTTGAAACTTTATGTCATAAGAAACACATAGACAAAGGTCTTTGAACAATGGTGAGACTACCTTATCATTTGTTCCATAAAAGCTCTGTTGTAATATAAGCTCTTGTGATAGTCTATTGTTAATAAACAACATAGAAATGAATATCACAATGCATATGTATGAATTCATATAAGTCAACAACAACAACACAAAACAAGTTCGTCAATAAAAGGATATAATATGAAATAACATGCTACATGCATAACAGCATAGTCCAGAGAATAATTATTTCTATTTCTCAAAATAAGATATTGTCCTGCCTGTGAAAAGAACATCCTTGTTTTTCAAACTTCGAGGGAGTCGGAACCTATAGAATCCACTAACTATAAGTCCTTAAACTCGTGGGCTCGTCTAGTAGAAACACGCGTTGCAATATGCAACTCATATAGGAACATGGATAGTAAACTCTACTCCTATTTATCACATAGAGCATGTGCTCCCACTTGATTATGGAGAGCAGACATGAAATACAGACACCGTATGATGATTCATAATCATTCTCCTTATTGGCAATAAATAGAATTAAGTTCTCTGACCATATAGCAATAATTGATTTCATACAATTACACTATTAATAGTTGAAAGAGCTAACACCGACATAATCAAACAAGCTCCTTTGGGTAGTATACTTGACACACAATGTACAACTCCCAACTAATAATGCTTAATAAAACCGTGATGATGTCTAACTTTCAAACGGAATAAGTACACATACAGAAGATCATAAAACATCATCACTCAAGCACCTTTGGGCTGAATGTGTGATGCGAATTTCAAATCTCCTCAAACCTAAGCACTCCCACTATATATAATAGTGAAACAAATCCTTCTCACTTGTTGCTCGATTTATGAAGCATAAGAACTTTCCAAGGAACTTTAACGTTGTTGGAAAAAGTAAACGACATTAAAATAACACAATATGAGTAATCAATGAACACTCCAAAACTGTATGAGCATATATGATAGAGATCATAGGCATCATTATGCAATCACCTTTGGGTCGAATGCATGACTGTAATTATGTATCTCACAACATAGTATCGGATCTGAGAATTTAACCAATCATAGATGATCTGCCACCTTTGGGTGTATAGATCCCAACGACGGTTTTCTCTCAACCATATGCTAACTATGCAGACCCTCATAATTTTAACACAAAATCACCTCCTTTAGGAGTATGATCAAGCATTAAACAAGAGGCAGCCCATAACATTATGAGACACATTTCAAGAATACGAACAAGAAGGTCCCTTTGGGGAATACAACTCAAACCTGAAACATCTCCAAGCTAAGCATTTTAAGGTACTCACATAACCGAATTATGGTTTAACAGGGAGAACTTGATGGGTTATATCAAGCATTAAACCATAATAATGTAAATCATGTCGCTTATTTGTGTATGCAAATATTGCATAGTTAGTATTTTATCGGTCTTATACCTTGATGCGTCATCCTATAAAAGATTTAGATAAAATTATCTAGCGACGCAAGACCATAGACATAATCCATATGTCCATGTAAATCATAGAGTTTACAATGAATAGCCTAGAGAGGGAGGGATGAATAGGCTATTCAAAAACTTTTCACAGTTCAGGGCAGCCTGGTCTTGGCTATTATGCACTTAACCCTCTACAGACCTGCGGAATGAGTTTCCAGCAGAGACAACTATATTTAATGATTTTCTCTTGTGTATTCTAGATTGTTTTCTGGCAGGTCTAAGTATTGAATAAAAGATAAAAAGGACACAGGGTTTAATACTAGTTCAGACAATCGTTGTCAAATGATTAATGAAGGCTTAATCCAGTCTTCCCTTGGTAACTAATGTGATCTAACCAAGAGGTGAGTTCACTATCTTCTTGTTTGTGGCTTACAAGACAATCCCTTACAAGTATAATCCTTGCTAAAGCAAGAACCTAGATCGTTGCACAGATCTTTTCAAAAGTTTTGTTGCAGATGTTGTTCTTGGCGTAGACTAGTGAACTCCTTTTGTCGACCTTCTCTGAGCTTGATCAATCCCCTTTCATAGGATCAGGAAATTCAAAACCCGTGACTGAACTGTTCTAATTTTGACAGCTAATTGTTTGTCCCCTGTATGAATCCTATTGATGCTGATGGGCCTTCTCACAACCACTATCAACCTCGTACTGATTTTCGAACCTCAAATCTTCGATGTAACCATTACTTAGATCCCAGTCCATTCATCAACCAGTCTGTTGCGCTTTCACCTCTATTGCTGGCCAGCCCTGTTGCACCCGGTATGCATTGTGATGTAACTTGATCCCGAGACTTCGATTCTGGATCCCGATGTATTTGTGGTCTTTTTCTGCCCATGTTTGTCCCAATTGTTTATCCAGAACCTTCTTTAGTAGTCTGCATCCAGGTGATTCATATTGGTACTCCAACTGTAGTCTGCTACTCTGTTGCATGCTTTCCTAGACTGCAACTCACAATCTTAGGTCCCAACCTAAACAGCTAACTACAAGCATGTCCTACTCTAATTTTTTGTTCCTCAATTTCTAAACACTAGAGGGATTGCACAATCCTAACAATCTTTTCCTAAATCCATGATAACAAAGCTTTAAGTTTTAAGATAGCAAGCCTACTATTCCAAAATATATTCTTACTATTCAAAACCTGTAAACTCCTCTTGCATGGCATCTATCCAGTTTGAGTCACTTAAGGCTTATTTGATGGTCTTTGATTCCATTTCTGATACATAATATGCAGACAAGCACTCCAACGCTGTTGCTCTTCTGGTCTGCACTAGGCGTCTTTGTCTCCGATGATCGCATCCTGATTGTGTGCTTGAATCCATCTTCTCTTGTCCTGTACCTCATCAAGTTTTCTTTCCTCGAGTTGCTCCTGAATTACAGACGGTTCCTGCTCTGCCGTTGTTTCTTTGTCTTCTACAATGGGTGCTGACTGTTCATTCTTTACTGCAGCATCTGAGTACTGGTCTATAATCTATTCATCATCTGCACAGGCACATTCTTCATCGAAGACATTAGCAATGCAAGGTGAAGTAAAGATTTCATCAAAAAACACATGTACAGATTCTTCAACTAGTCTTATGCTCTTAGACTCTAATATTCCTTCATCTGACTTAGGATCAAATTTTTCTAGGTGTTGTTTCTCATTGTTATGAAACTAGCATTTGCAGCTGAATTTGAAAAAGACGACACTATCGTGAAAGAAATAATCATCACAATTAAAATCTTTAGAATTAGCAGCCATCTTTTCTAGAATTTGTAGTACCACTCGTGGTTGTTTATCTTGAAGATCACTTTCACAAGCTGCATTGACCAAACCCCAGTCTGAAGAAGATAAACCTTGATAGAAATAACGTATCAAAAGATTTTCAGGGAATTGATGATCAGGACAACTTGAGATAAGAAGTTTGAAACGTTCCCAATACTCGTTCAACAATTCTTTCCTTTTCTGTCTTATAGAACAAATTGCTTTTGAATTGTTTTAATTTTTTATGTTGAAAAAGTATTTATCAAGAAACAAAGACTGAATTTGTCCCCATGTGTTGATTGTTCCCTTAGATAAGTCGTAAAGCCAATTTTTTGCATCATCTTGAACACTAAAAGGGAAGGCTCTAAGTTTAATCACTTCATCTGTTACCCCCTCTGTTTTCATATTAGTACAAACCGCCCTAAATTCATTCAAACACCTATGAGCATCTTCACCAGACAAACCATGAAAAGTTGGTAATTTTCGCAAGAAACCAAAATTGAGCTTAAAATTTCCGTGCACATCAAGAAAAAACAATATACAATGGAGGTTCATTACTGTCATCATATTCTGTTAATTGTCTAAGTGCGCGATTATCAATTTGAGCATTAGGAATACCATTTTGATCATCCAAAACATTCGTCATATTTAAAGTTGAAAAGATCTCACCAATATGACGAGTAAGAATTTTTGCTGAAGATGACACTTCATCTCGTTCTATTTGTTGTCTTGATGCTCAAATGAATTTCCTTCAAGCTTGCTTCACAATTACGTATGAGACAATAAGCTCCTGATAAATAAAACAAAAAGAAATCAATAGAGATTAAAATAATTCACACCGTTTCTCGGTAACGGCGTCAAAATTTGATAGAACCCATCGCAAGGTGCTATAAATTAAAATATCCGCACTACTTTATACCACAAAAATATAGTAGTGATAAGTACAAGTCGATCCTATAGGGAACGGTCGTTTCAGATTTTGTGAATTAATTTGTCAATCTATCAATTTTCTGTAATATTTTTTATAAGAACAGGAACTAAAGAAAATAATGAATGAATTAGATCAATTGAGAACTTTTCTTGAGATTTAATCAAATTAGATAAAGTGTATGACCTTCGTGATCTTCACTTGTCATAGATTTTAATCATGGACTATAAATTTTCATTTCATGTACTATTATGATTGGTGTTTATAATTAGGCTCGACAAAAAGAAAGTTGTCAATATACCTATTGGTTACCATAAACTATTCCACAACCAAACTTACACATTTATTCTATGTCCAAAAGAGAATGTAACACAGACTAAAGATATTGCATTTCGAATATTTCTCGAAAACCTCACAATAATGACCTAATACAGATTAGCATCAAATCGTGCTCATTTACATGTGATCACAGGTTAACCAAAAGAGAATGACATTAACCTATGAAGTTGCAACTAACATCAACCAATAGAGAATAGCTTGACTGCATACATACTTCCCTAGCATAACTGGATGGCCAATCCAAATACAATAGACAAATAATTATAGATACTTCCAACACAAGAAATGATACCACAAACAATTGACATGAAATTATTAAAAACAGACTTCAAGCCTCATAAAATCCATGACTAAGTTATAACCAATAAGCTATACTTAGATTTATGCTACCATCATCACAACACAAAACAAAGTATAAAAAGTCATCTCGAATTACAACTGACAAGAGTTGAGAGATACAAGACCCTAGACCAATGAAAATTGGTTTTAACAGAGGAAGGACAATGATCTCTTTAATGGATAGAGTTGCATAGCGTCGATCTTGTTGTGATCCGTAGAGACCATAGTCTCAGATTGAATGTCTCTAACTCTCTGAAAAACCTATGTAGAATTGATGAAATCTTCTTTTTTTCGAACTCTCCATTCTGATTTTTTACGTACATAATTATAGAGAAAACAAAATATAACAAATTCCCCTAAACATAGAAAAAATAACAACCTAATCTCATAAAGCGCACGGCCCATGCGTCCTTGGCATGGCCCGTGCCTGACGCGCACAACCTATACTTGGTTTTAATAGCCCATGCTCAGGGAATCTTTGAAACTCATTGCGCATGGCCTGTGCCTTATGTGCACAGCCTGTGCCTTCTACCAAACATGCAAATTTTGATTTTTATCTCCCAATGAAGTACAAACATGTTCCACAAAATTGAAAATCAATAGAAAACTTCAGAAAACAGCCTCAAACTTTCCATAATCAACTTATCGTCAAAGAACACTTCCAATTCTTCACTGTTGTAATGAAAACAAGATATTCTTAAGTATCGATGTTCTAAATAACAAAAGAAACCAAAATAATACGACATGACACTTAAACTAACACAAACAAACGATTTTTTTTACTAAGAAAATGATGCGTATTATCACGCTCATCAAAGTGTGACGTGCAGCTGTAGTCACACATTTGATCCTTTTATGCAACAAAATTTATTTAACTCCAGTTCAAGGAGGCTTTTGTAGTGCTGACCAACAATGTGATGAGTTTTGATATTTTTATTTGCCGATCCTTTGTTCTAAAAGTGCATTGATCAAATTCTAAAATGGAGTTTTCACCATCTCTATCTTTTTCTCTTCTGTCACTCTAATCTCATTTTTTGTAAGAAGCTTCACAACAGTCCCCAAATTGTTTCTATATTAGACTTCCATTTTGACTGTTTCAATAAACAGAGAAATAAGAAATTAATAAATAAAAAACTCAAACAGGGAGCATATGTTAATAAACAAAGTCCTAAACTATAAAGCCCCAGAAAATTACTATCAAATAAATATAAAAATTGTGATCAAATAATAGTTTGACAATTCATAAATGTAAGGAAAATGTGCGTTTTCTCTTTTGTAAAAAATTAAAAATAAGAAACGAATCTCGTTTCAAAGTTTTGAGACGTAACGTTACGCTCATAACTTTAAAATTTGTGAC